>JAQQSV010001635.1:0-26201 GCA_028646515.1 Pseudochirops corinnae
AGTGGGAAGTATCTGTGTGCGTTTTTGAAGTTCTAGGTTGGTCCAGAGTCCTATTCCATGGGTATTTGGGGGTGGCTATGTGAGAGCTGCGATATATTGCTGCTGCTACGCCGCCATCTTGGCTCCGCCCCCCCTATTTTGTTTTCAACAAAAGAATATCTGTTGAGAATTATCATCAGGATTTTTTCCCCAGTGGATGGATACTCAGTTTCTAGTACTTTGTTACCACAAAGAATATGAATATACATATATACATACACACATATATACACACAAATATGTGCACGTCCCTGCAAATATATTTACAATTATACATACATGCATGTATACACAGATGACTTTTGTGTCTATCTTTTACTTCCTTTGACTATATATACAGTAATGGAATTGCTGGGTGAAAGTTTATAGACCTTAAGTTAAATTCTTTGAGTTACATTATTTGTAGAATTCAAGTTGAATGATTGGAGCATTGCACATTTCCACCAATCACAGTTCTTCCAGTTGTTCTTATTTTATCTTTGTTAATTTTCATAATATAAGAAGAAACCACAGCACTATTTTGATTTGTACTTTTTGTTACTAGGGTGGAGAATATTTTCATTTTAGGCTTATTGATTTTAAACATACCCCAAGTTACACTTATTAATTATTGAAGTAGTATATAATGGGAGTTCTTAATCTTCCTCTATCTTGGGTCCCTTGAACAGTCAGCTGAATCCTTCTTAAAATAATATTTTTAGATAAAATACATAACATTACAGAATAAACCAATTATATCTATATCTAGTATATCTATATCTATATCTATATCTATGTATACACATGTGTGTATCTCATTCAAATTTATGGACTATCTGACATCTGTTTACTGGAGAAGAACATGAGAAACCAAATTAAGAACCCCTAATGTAAGTAAGTACACTAAAAGGGAGACTTTTGTTGGTTTGCTTCCTTATGTGGCATAATAAACTGAACTTTTTCTGACGTTTACAAAAACTCGATTATGATATACATTGTTGTTCATCCTTCATTTTTAAAGCTGATCAGTGACATCATGGGGTGATGACTTGTGCACGAATTGAATTTGTGAGACAGAGTTGTACAAAGCTATCAGCCCACTCTCTTTTCCAAAGTTATTGAAGTCCAGCATCAGGATAAAAGTCAAACAACTGGTGATGGTCTAGGATTCAGTGGATGATCCTGGCATCTTCAATATCTGACCAAGTTTTAAGTATTCTACACTGCCTGCCTCAGTCACTTTCATGGCCATTAGAAAAACTTACTCACATCCACCCATTCTGCTTGGGGAAGTCTTCACATGCTTGAGGTGGACATCCCTTTAACTCACTGAAGGGTTTGAGGCCTTTTGGTTACCTTCAGCCTCATTTAGCCTATCTGTCAAGATTGCTTTCCTGGGGTATGGCTGCTGCACATGATACAACTTCTTGGAGCCACAGGTAAGAGCTGGGTGACAGATGGACACCAAAGGTCAATGAACAGCCCTGAAAAGTTTCAGCTCAGTAAGCCCTCACTGCAGAGGTATCATTATCTCAGAATGCCCTGTAATATGGGTATTATTAGTACTAAATAAAATTTATTTTCATGGCACCTAAGCAGTTCATTTATTTTTAAAATATGCCTTATCTTCCCCCCCCCAATTACATGTCACACTTACACATTTTAAAAGCAAACATATTAAAATATCTAAAGAGATAACTTAGGTAAAGTGCTGGGCTTCATTTCAGTAATGAGCCTTTATGGGACAGAATTAATATTTTTAAACTTTTTTAAAAAACTATTTTAAACTATTTAGAGAAAATAGAATGATTCCTGAATCCTGAAATGCTGGGATAACCTATGAAAACCATAAATACTTATTAATAGGAAAAAAGGAACATAAATTTAAATAGTATTTTTATAAGTTTTATAAATATTTCTTCTCCCATATCACAAATATTAGAGCTTACAGGGACCTCAAGAAATCACCTGATTGAGGGTACTGTCTTTAAGTAATACAATTGTTATAATATCCATTTCACATACTGTACACCTAGGGACAAAGAAGATTGAATGATTTGTCCAAGTTTTCACAGTTAGTAAATAGCAGATTGCGGACTAGATTGTGGACTCATGTAGATCAGTGCTCCTCGCATTAAAAACCTGTAGACACACATATATAAACACATTCACATAAATAATGCTGGAGCTTTAAGCTACTATTTCCTTAAAATCATGGTCTAACAGTGCAGTTACCATGCAATAATCCATTTTTTTTATTAGGAAGCTCACTGTTTGTGGAAAGATAGTTTGATCCCTTTTTTTAAATCCACATTCTCTCTTACTTGATGCACAAAACAATACAGAGTAACTCTGATTTAATTTTCTCATCTTTCTCCGTCATAAGTTATTCCCTGCAGAAATGTCTCCTATTGATTTTTTTTCTCTGTTCTGTGTCAAGGGATTTCTCTCTCTCTCTCTCTCTCTCTCTCTCTCTGTCTCTCTCTCTTTCTCTCTCTGTCTCTCTCTCTCTGTCTCTCTGTCTGCCTCTCTGTCTTTGTCTCTGTCTGTCTGTCTGTCTGTCTCTCTTTCCCTTCTCTTTCTCTCTCTTCTTCTCTCACTCAACTTGCTCTCCTTCTCCTGACTCTTGATCATCCTTTATTTTCCTTCTCCATTCTGGTCCAACTATTCAAACAATCAGTGTTTATTACTTATAATGAGCAAATGCCAGCAATATACTAGATGCAATGCAGAAATGGGTGTTTATGAACTATACTTTGTATAAAGATCACATTAGTGATCCAGTATTGATAGGAAATTGGTATTTTTTGTTAATATCAAGACATGTAGAAGAAGTCCCTTTCCCTGCTGAATGGACCTCTTGTGGAGGATTTAAGATGGATGGTAGAATAGTTACATAGTCTCATAGTTACACAGAGTCTGACACACGGTAGTTGTTTCATAGTGTTTGCTTCATTCATTTATAGGATGAGACAGTACAACACATAAATAGTTGCTGGTTATACCATTAAAAACACAGAATTGGAACTGCTGGTTGTATCATGTAATCACAGACTCACTGAAACATACAAGCACACTTCTATTTTTCTACTAGTCGCATTTGACTTTAGAAAATAATCCTACTGCCCGTGCCATTTCCCGTGTGACTGAAGAAGACAGGTATTTTTGAGATGGTTAGTTGGTATTGGAGTTAGGTTTACAATGTAAACCTGAGTGAAAAGACATAAGTAAAGAAGAATCATTCCTACCCTCTGTAGTAGTAATGACTTTTTCCATCAGTTCTAACGTGTTTTTTTTGGTAAACTCTGATGCAGTGATCATATATTATTTCTATGTATGCCATCTCCCAGATAGAATTTAATTCTAGGAAAGTACAAGAATAAGATCTGGATCTTAGTCAAATTTTTTTATTTTTCTTAGAGCCTACTACATGTTTGTTGAATAAATGTAAAAAAGGTTGGTTGTTGCCATAATTAAATATGTGAAAGTGCTGAGTTCTTCCTGTTTATATTAAGGGATTCAAAAGTATCTAGGGATTGGCTTGATTAAAGATGTAGAATTCAAGGAGAGTTTTTCTTCAGATGAAGCAATTGGTGGTGTACTCAGGACAGATGAAACAGATGTTAAAGTGTCAGTTACATGAATGAGCATGCAGAGAATGTAGGCTGGACCATATTCTGAGCACTCTTACGGTTACATGGAAATATTCATTGGTAGACCTTAATTATTTTTATTTTGTTCCTGACTTCATAAGCTAACATTTTCTGAACTCCATTTCATTCTGATTTTGTGAATGCAAGTTTGTAAATTACATTGCTTAGTATTTTGTGAATTGAAAAGGTGAATGTTTCAGGACATATTTCTTGATCTACTAATTGACCTACTAATGTTTATGTGCTGGACAAAAAAAAGAGGGAAACAGGGCAAGTAGTTTGACTAAAATAAATACACCGAAAAAATTAATTTTTATCATATTGTTGGTTTAAATTGGATTATAATATTGATGTAAATTAGAAAAATTGAAAAAAGATAAGCAGAAACAAATAAATTTATCTAGAGCAATTCAGGGTATTGTGCACTTGTAGAAATATGTTGCCATTTCCTTAGGTGAGTTCCCACATGGAAAGCTGCTAAATGATTTTGGGAATGGACTTCTTGGGATTCTTTTTCTCCCTTTTGGAGGAAGCCCAAAATTTTAGCCTAATAAAAGGTCCAATAAAAAATTTATTCTGATTTTTTTAAGAATATGGTAACTCAGAATTAGATCCTCAATGGAAATGACCTAGTGTTAACTTCTCTCCAGATTACTTTGTTCTAATGTTTGGTGTTAATGTTCTATGAATCCCCAAGGGGCAGAGTATGTATTTATCTTTCATGATATATATGATTAAAATTAAAGTTGATTTGTCCATTAAGCAATGCAGTAACAGGTCCTCTGACTTTTCATAAAGCATTAAAGGAATGATGCATATCATAAAGACATTCTATTACAAAAGAACACTAATCAATGCTGAGAACATTTCCCATAAATTATTCACATTTGTTATAAACTACTCAATCCTTTTAAAAATTAACAGTACACAGCCTATAATTTGGAAACAAAAGTAGGACAACCTCACCTTGAAAATTCTTATTTGAAGGCCCATTGCTCACAGCAGCACAGCAAAGATGCCACTAAGGCATTCATGTATTATGAGAAATAAATCATTGAATGGTCTTACATCTGATAAAACATGATCTTTGTTCCTAGTTGTGTGTTCTTCTTTCACCACACATTAATTTTTAATGTGACTATTTCAAAATAAAGTAATAATGTGAGCCATAAATCACAAAACAGTGGTAATAAACCACTTTGGTTTATATTAGCTAGATACCGATGATACTTAAGTATTTCCACCATTAGCAGGAATGGTTTGAGCTTTCTGCATACCACATTTGTTCAATTTCTTCCATTTTAAATGGGGTAAATGTGGAAAACAAAGTTAGATCCATTCATTAGGGATGAAATGATGCAAATTGTTCTCATAATTGAATTCAGTTCAAATTTGGACCTGTGAAAATGATTGCACTCTAGCAAATGATAACATTTTTAACCCTTCTGTTACCAAATAAATCAGCTTACAAGCTAAATAATCCTGAGAGAGAAAAAAAATCATATGAAGTTAAAATGATAGAGAAAAATGTAGAAAGCATTGGATATTAGAGTGATTATAAATGTAAATTGTTTATTAATTATTAAGCTCTCCTTCATGTATGAAAAATACAACTAATCGGTTATCATGGTCTTGGAGTAATTTTTCTGATTGTTTTCTATTTGTCATTCCCATTCTCCTGCTTATTCTTGCTTGTGATTAGCAATAAGTGAACAACACATTTGAAATTACTGATTAGGATCATGGTAAAAACTAACTATGAAATAGGGTTTCATGAGACTATTTAGCACAGAAATGGATTAAAACTGACATAAGTGGCATGTTATAATCAACTCAATAAGTGTAGTTCTATATGCACATTTAAAAATACATACATCATGTACTGAGGGGATATATATTATGTGAGATACAATGTAACATAATAAATATAAAGATCCAACATTGGGATTGAGAATACTTTGGTTTGAATCTTGCTTCTGACATATACAGGCAATGAAACTGGAGATAAGTCTTATAACCTCTCAATGCTACAGGTAACTCTCTAAGAACAGAATTAAGACATCAATTACTTGTCTACATTGATACAAGGCATTTTCATCCCAAGGGTTCCTTATAGAAGAGGTATCAAACTGGTAGTCCACATGCTGCAAAACTTCTAAGTGCGGTAGAACCAGATTAAAATGTAATTGGGAAATGTCTAGCAAAAAATAATAAAAAAAAATACAACACAGATAATGTGAATTTGTGATTTTCTAAGGCAATATGCAGTCCCCAGGGATATTTTTCTATTTGGGTTTGACACCACTAGTCTCTAGCAATGGGATTATATATCGTTTGGTCACTTTATTCCCTCCCCCCCAAATATAATGCAATAATGATATTTTAAGTTGTCTTTTTTATGGTAATGTTCATATTCCTTATGTTAAATCCATCTTCATTATCAGGAGTGAGAACAAAATTGTCTTCAACAATTATGGCTTTTCTGTGACCATGTGCCCATGCATAAAAAAGATTTTCTTTTTGGCCAAATAGCACAGGTTACTAATAGAAAGTACCTAGTAAATTTCCTTTGAAAGATGGAAGGCTGTTGAAGGCGATGTTAATACTGAAACAGAAAAAGTATATTTTACTGACTTTCATCTGATGATGAAAGCATTTTTTTCAGGTACTATAATTTATTAAAGGGACGAAGCTTGGTATAGAAAAGAGAAGGCGAGCTTTGGAGTCAGGGATAGCTAGTTTCAAGTCCTGTTTCTGGCTTAATACTGTCCACATGATCCAGAGCAAATTACTTAATATCTCAGTAGTCCAGACAACTCTCTAGAAATGTAAGTTACAGATGAATTGTTTATCTACGTAGGTAGATAGAGTCTCCACACAAGAATGTCCCTATGATGGTGAATTATCTATTTGATCCCATAATCTCTTCAGGAAAAAAAAATCAATATGACATCCTTGTGAGACAGGCCACCACTATTTTTTCTTTTGGCTTTTGTATTTTGAACATACCAATTCTGTCTCTAGAGAGTAAAAGAAAGAATACTGAGATCCAAACTTTAGGGTTTTTAGAGGAATGGGAATTTTAGAAAATGCATATGCTCTCCAAATCTTGCAACTTATATACACATAGTAAAAGCAGAACAGAAAACTGTAACTCCTTTCTGAGGCACTTCTACTGCACTGAGGGCAAATGAACATCATTATGGTTCATATCTACTTTACAGCATGTAATCTGCTTTTATGGAGGACAAAAGAGAGCAGAATATCATGTCACTGTGGGCAAGAAGAAAGCTGAGCTTTGACCTTAGAAAGGAATTAGTTCTGGATTTCAAGAAAGCATTTAAGAAAATAAACTGACACTTTGGATTATCTAATGGACGGTGGAAACTACGAGAAAACCGCAGATGGTATTTGGTCAAAAAGAAAGTAGTGGGAGGTGTGTGAAGGTAAGGAAGGAAATAGAGGGGAATATTGAAGATACAAGAGGGTACAAACGTGTTCAGTTCTGAAGTATTCATAATGTTGTGGTATAAGAATGCGACAAAAGAGCAAAAGATACAATAGAGACTATCCAAAACATTCAATTATCCAAAGAATTGGGAAGAGTTCTACATCTTTTCAAGGTAACCTAGTTATGATTTAGGAGCCAATTTTCACAGTAGGAAGAGATTTTCTAAAAGGGATCCTCTCTGCCCAAAGCTAGAAATTTTGTACTAATTTATGGCTTCTCCCTACTGTGACAATATATGTAGCACTTCTCTATTCCTTTTCCTAAGCAAGCCCAGCAGAGAACTTAAACTTGACATGTTTCCTGTCCTCAAAGTGTGAACATATTGACAGTTTTAAAAATGAAATATTAAAATATGGTAGTTTATATCACTTAACACAAAACAAAACACCACAAACATTTTCAGGCCTTATCATGGCATGGTGGTAAACCAGGGTTCTCAAAGGCAGAATGCAAGTTGTGGCAGGTTTTATTATATTGGAAATGTTTTTTTAGTATGGTCTTTGCAACAAATGGTCTGTTGTTTAAAAACCAGTGCAAATTCAATCTCATCACCAGTAGATTTGCTAGTAGGTAATGAATTGCCCTTGGCAAACAAGGAAATAAAGCATGGAGATACACCCCTTCCCGTCTATCCACATTGACATGTATAGATAGATATAAACACATACATATACACATATACACACATATATCATATATACATAAGTGTATGTGTGCATACGTGCCTTTGTGTGTAGTTGTCCGTGCTTGAAAAGGACAAAAATCACATCTTTACTTCGGTGTCAAGGTACAGAGTATGCGACTGTGGCTGATCAGACCAATAGCAGGTTGGGAGATTCTACCACAGCTATCACAGGTCAGGCATAAATATTCCATATGAACACATAGATTGAAGATGTCTCTAAATTTGTGCATCTCATGATTTGTATTGTATATAAATAGAATTATGTATATATCTATAATTTATATATGTAATATCCATACTGATATGTATATACATAGATGCATAGATGCATATCTATATATCTAATGTCCTTTTTACTCTTTGTCAAATCAGGTACTGCATTAGAATAAATATAGAGCAACTGAGCTGTTCATGTTTATATTAGATACAGGGATATGCATAGATTTTTATTTCAGTTCCATCATCTCCCCTCTTCATTAGGAGAGAACATAGCTAACTTCCTTTACTCTGTAGGAGTCCTAAACTCTTTTGTGGTCCTTATGTTCCATGTACTTCCACTGTTTCCTTGTTCAGAGCTAGAAGGCTGGACTAAATGACATCTCATTTCATTTCTAGCTTTCAAACCTCTAGCCTTATAATATTAAAGCAAAGTGATAGAGGGAGTTAAGATTTCAGTAGTAGTGTGGGGAGTTCCTTATTTATTTCTGTGTATATAGGACTACTACTAGTTTCTTATAAAAGTTTATCAGCATTCATAAGAATCATGAAATTTAGAGTTCATTTACTTGTATTTATCTGATTAAAATCCACTCACCCATCTACTCACACCAGGTCCCTACCATGTTCCAGGCAATGTACTAAGTGTTAAGTATACAAAGATAGGTTGAAGGACATTCCCAGTCCTAAAGGAGTTTACATAACTATAACTATAACAACTGTAACTATAACTATATATATATACACACACACACACACACAGAAAATTATTAAAAATGATCATTTGAAGAGGGAGAGAATAACAAAAATGAGTAAACCCATGAAAGGCTTCCTTTAAGAGGTGATACATGAGCCAGGTCATAGAGTATACCAGGGATTTGAAGAGGCAGAGGTAAAGAGGATTTTGCTTTTAGACACTGAGGTACAGACTATGTAAATACATAGAGGTAGGCTATGGAATACCAAGTTTTGATAATGGCTGGAACAAAAAGTGAACAAAAGAACATTATACAAAATAAACCTGGAGAGATAGAGTGAAACCAGATTGTGAAAAGTTTTCAAGTCAAACTGAAATTTGTATTTTATCTCACAGAACATAGGAAACCACTGATGGTTCTTGAGGAAGAGAATGACATGCCTAGCCCAGGGAAGAAGCATGAAGTGGAAATAGTTTTGCATTTGGAAGGAGAGGATATGGGTATAAATTCTGACTCTGTGACTTGCTACCTCCAGGCTAGCTACTTAAATCCTTTGGACCCCAGTTTCTTCATTTATAAAATGAGGGAGTTTGACTAGAAGACCTTTAAGATCCCTTCTAGCTCAAAATTATTAATCCTATGACTTGTACTTTAGGTGATTTTTGTATCCTTCACTACTCTGAAATTTTCAATTCACTGAATCATTATTTGGCAAAAACTAAAGAGAAAATCTGAAACAGCTTCACATCGCATACTGCAATAGTCTCTAAAGCTCATTGTACTCACACATAATAGTCACCTAAACAAATTTAAAGGAGAAGAGAAGGAGATAATTTTGACAATCACAGAGAAACAAGGGCTTCAGGATTAAACAGGGAACATAGATGATCCCCAGAGATAAAACAGGTTATCTCAAGCACAGAATTTTATTTTAATTACACAAAACAATTTTAATCAATATTAGAATGGAAAAAGTTAACCGGGGAAATTTTCACAGCAATTTTTTTAAAAATAAAAGTTTGCAGGGGAACTGATTCAAGTATATAAGACCCATTCCTCAAATAGTAAATAGTCAAAAGGATATGAACAGGGAAGAAATCCAAGGTCTCAATAATATTAGAAAACAAAACAAAGCAATACTTCAAAGCTCCGAGATTAAGAGAAATTAAAATTAAGACCATTCTGAGGTTGTACCTCACACTCTTTAGATTGATAAAGATAACAAAGAAAATAATAAAATTACATTTATTGAAGAAGATGTGGGAACATTAGCACACAAATGCATTTTTGTGTAGATGTGAAATTGGTCCAGTCATTCTGGAAATCAGTTCTGAACCATGATAAAGAAGTCACTAATCAGTGTATAACCTGAGATCCAGTTGTACCATTATTAAGTATTTACTCCAAAGATGTAATAGACAGAATAAAAGTACTTATATGTAGACAGATATTCCCAACAGCATGTTTTCTTGTGGCAAAGACCTGGAAAATAAGGAGGTGTCCATCAAGTAGATAATGGCTTAATAAATTCTGGTATGTGCATGTAATGGAATATTATTGGGCTGTAAGAAACGAAAAAAGAGGCAGATTCAGGGAAACCTGGGAGGAATGTATGAACTGAACTGAAGTAAATGGAACTAGGTGAAAAAAATTACACAATGATGACACCATTGCTATAAAGAAAAGGAAGTTTGAAAATTATGAGAGCTCTGTTCAATGAATGACTAACCAGAACACCAATGATAGAGCATGCTTTTTATTTCTTGGCAAAGAGATGATGTGCTAGGAAGTATCAAATGAAATACACACTTTTGGACATGGCCAATATGCGATTTTGTTATCATTGACTACATTTCTTTAAAAGGTAAGAGATGTTTAAAATGTCAAGGAAGGGGGTAAGGCAATGGGGTCAGGGCTAGTGATAATGATGCCCCAAAAAACAAAAAATAAAGAAAACAGTATTAATAAGGCATCTAAAAGAATGCTTAGAAGTAAACAGAAATATATATATATATATATAACACATATATAAATATGTATGTATGTGTGTGTATATATACATATATACATATATATAGAGAGACAGAGACAGAGACAGAGAGAGACAGAGACAGAGACAGAGAGACAGAGAGAGAGAGTTAGGGAGACATGGAAAAATAAGACAGCTCTGAAACTACAGAATTTTTATACTAGCTGCTAGGTGGTACAGTAGATAGAACATTGAGTTTAGTCAGGGAGATCTAAGTTAAATTTGGTTTCAGACACTTACTAGCTTTGTGACTCTGGGCAAATCTTTTAACCTCTGCCTTAGTTTCCTCAACTATAAAATGGGATCTTAATAGCACCTTCCTCCTAGGGGTGTTGTGAGGCTCAAATGAAATAATAATTATAAAGAGCTTGGCATGGTGCCTAACGTTTAGTTGTTACTTAATAAATTCTCATTTCTTTCCTATATTATATAGTTTTTAAAAAGTAAACAAACTGGATATACTGGAACTTTGCTGTTTTATATAGAAGCTGGATATGTGGGAGATTCATAGTTTTATAAGCAAGTTCCCCTGTCCCTCCCTCCTCCTGCTCTTTGTATATGGAAAAATTCATATTTCATAATGTTTGTCAAATTCAGAATAAGAAAAATTAAAAAAAAGCAAAATCTAATTCGTTAGAAATGAAAATGGTAAATATAAACAAAAATATATTATTTTGATAATGTTTCCACATGGTGAAGAATTGTTTTCAATACTATCAAACTGAAAGTTTCATCTCTTGGAGTGTGCTTAAAAGATACCACAACTAAAATTATATAATTTGATATAATTATTTTTTTCCATATTTGCATAGCATGCAGACTGATGGGACTGAAGTTGTAGCTAAAATCTGTAATCTCTGAAAAGGAAGATCCACGTTTCTAATATTAGATCACTGTGTTCATGTGATAGCCATTTGCAAATTCCAGATATTCTTCAGCCACTAGTGGACTGTTTATTAAATTTTAAGGAAGTGTTTTTCCTATCCTAACCTCTGGCCACTTTTTTTTTTATATATGTACATAGCTGAGGTAGAGGGAGTTTGCTTTGCTTAATGGAAGTCTGTTTTCCAAACATCAAAATAGTTTCAGGAAAGGAAGACATCAAATCCACGACATTTGGCTCTATCTATCCCACAAATTGGAAAGACAATGGCCATTTTGAACTATTGACATAATTTATGTCTAATAAAATTTAAAAAATAAATTGCAATTACTTATTCATTACCTTTTGTCCTGAAACCATTAACATAGTTCTTTTAAAATGTAAACAGTGGAGTATTGATTAAAATGCTAGTGAGTGCCTGTTGACTCCACAAAATCTCCCAACCTTTATAACTTGGATCAGCACAATCAGATTCCTTTTATCCTCACCTCCTCTTAGAATTGTTTAAGCAATGCTGCCACTTAATTGCTAACTCATTGGTAGCAGGAAACAATTATTCAAAATAAGCTCATGTACTTGCTATGGTTTTTCTAGCAGATTATTTAAAAACAGTATTTCCTTAAGATAACAATTTTGATAATGATTCAGGAAGGAAATATATTTGCAATTAAATGAACATGCTTTAGCACAACAAGCAATAAAAAGCTTAACACTGAGCCTCTGTGAATTAGATGCCGGAACAACATTGGACACAAGTCAAGGTTTTGCTGACACATTTCTTTCTTGGTAAATGAAGACTGTTTAGGTTTAATGCATTTGTGGTTAGTAATAGTTTAAAAGATCAATGTAAATTCATTCTGAACTAGTAAATAAGGATTTAATGAAACTTCTGACAGCAAGCTTTCACACCTTGGATCTTTTTATCTTTCACAGGTGACACAACATACTTCTCCTTGGGCTCAATGACACATCCAGAACATTATGAAGTGTTTGACAGATTTTATCTGATTTTTATTTGATTTGTGGGATTGATCCTGAATTTCAACATCTTCTTCTCAGACTCAGTTAAAGCCTAACCCAGTTTTGCTTGTAAATATAAAACAACTACATCTGTGAGCTTATCAACAAAATATACTTATTGGTGAAAATGACATTTCACCAAGTAGGAGCATGAATAAATCTTCAGTTGTGAAAGAAACTAGTATTTTATGTATCAGTATTCTACTTTCACTTAGAACACAATTCAGAGTAAATAAAACACAAGAAACTTGTTTCTATAGCCACTGAAGTCTTTAAATTATGGCATTTTTCAATTTCTCAATAAGGGGTTGTTAATAATTTTAGTGTAGCACTCTGAACAATTTTTGTTTTCATTGGAGCTGTGGATTTTAAAATAGCTGTAGTTCATTATGCTAAAATTTCTCAGCAAAGAACTCACTTAACTAATGGAACTCTGGTGGATTCTGGTTGGACTTTGGTACCACTGAAAGTGGCAAATTTAAATATGTTATATCAGACCAAAAGGAAAACCACCCAAGTCTCCTGTTATGTCTCTTCATCTCCACAGCTTTTGCCTCCAGAGGAAGAACATCTGTGCCATGCCAATGTATCTGCTTTGGCCTACCATGTGGAGGACAATAAATACTTATTTACTTGTCTTTGGTTCATATTTCTTGAAGGAAATAGCTCTCTTGTCCAGCTTGGGATAAAAGAAGGACAATGACAGCATATGTATATCAACAAATATTTGAAATAACAACAAATGATTCTCTATGTTGATGATTTCATTTATGATAGCTTTGTTGTTTAGTACCTTTCAATTATGTCTAATTCTTCATGACCACATGGAATTTTCTTGGCAAAGATACTGGAGTAGTATGCCATTTCCTTAACCAGCTCATTTTACAGATGAGGAAACTGAGGCAAACAGGGTTAGCTGACTTGTCCGGGGTCACACAGTTAGTGAGTGTCTGAGGCCAGCTTTGAACTCAGAAAGATAAGTCTTCCTGATTCTAAGCCCAACAATCTATTCACTGTTTCACCTTGTTGCCCTATCATGATAGCCAATGATCTCTAAAAGTTAAGACCAGCACAATCTATAGCAATACCAAACAGTCTGGAGGAAAGTTTTGGAGAAATTTATGACCTTGATCTCTGTAGCTTATTCGAAGAGGCTCAATTGTTTGACCTGAGTGCTATGAGTGATTTTTGATAGAAAAATCACACAAATAATTGTGGCATAACAAGTGGTTCCAAATGGTGTGCTTTGAGCATGTATAATGTTATTTTATTCTTTGTTTTATTCTGTTATGTTTGTATTTACCACATCCGTTTGCAGCCTTTTCTTGGTGAAAGACTTTGTTTTCCCTGAGAGATAAGGCTTTACTATAAGCTTAACGTTAAGTCTCTGGGTATTTGCCTAGAAGCTCTCTTACTTCTCTGCAGGTTGGTCCTCTCGTTTAGGACAAATATTCTACTCAGATTTCACTAAAATTTAGCAAAACTTTATTTGGGAAAAATGATTTTGTAAATACAGATGGAAAATAAACAAGATTCAAGAGTAAAGATACAACACATTGGTGGGACAGAAGAAGGCAAAGAAGTGAAGGAATACATTAAACCAATCCTTGTGTGGCAGGGAAATCTGCCTAGATAGGTCACTCCTTAGTGAGCCAGTCTAGGTTAGAGTTGCTCATGATTATTTTCAATTTGGGGAAGCAGTGCCTTTCCCTCTGTGTCCTTCTCCTTGTATAATCTTCAGCTGAGAGTTCATTCTGTCTCTTGCGGTGACCTTGTTGCCTCAGCAAGATGTTGGAAATCTGAGACTTCCTTTAGTTTACATTTTTTAAAGGAAGTAACTCTCTTCTCGTCTGGTTTGAGGACAAAGGACAATAAAAGTATATAATATCAATAAAGAGTTGAAATAGCAAAAGATTCTTTCCCCCATCCTGGATCTAGTTTTCTAACCCCTATGTTGGACCTCTTATCTGCTGTGGTTCACAGTGTGGCACGGAATACCTGACTCTGGACTCTATATATCTGTGCAATGGTTGTAGAGCACTGGCACTCTCCCCTTCTGCTCTGAGAGACCAGGACTGAGATATAGCTTCAGGAACCTCTGTCTGGAGCTCATTCTGGCTTTGAGAACCTCTGGAGCATCTTTGAAGAGTACCTGTTTACTTCAGACCCATTTATAGGAGCAAGAGAAAAACTGGAATTATAATTGAAATAACTTCTCTGGAGAGAAAAAAAGGAAAGAGAATAAATAGTTTATAAAAAAGTAGACATTTTAATCAAAGAAGAAAGGGGAAAGGTGGAAAGATGGGCATAAAGCCAAGCACTAGCAGCTTTTCAGAGGAATGCTACTCTGAACAGCTTTTAAGGTTCTGATTACACAGTACAGTGAACACTGTATTTATAACAAATCAAAGCAAAACATTCACAGTAAATCAAAGTACAACATTCACAATGTTACAGTTTATCACAGAAAATGGCCACATAGTTTTCCCCACAGTGGTCACAAAGTTTTCAACGAAGAATAATCATTTAGTAACTCAATCATTCAATCATCCTTAAGGAGGTTTGTCTCCTCAAAGAACACAAAGTACAACAGTCAAAATTTTCCACTCATGGGGCACACTAGGTTACAAATTAATTATTTATTCAGTCATCAATCACTAAGTACAATCATTTAGTCAATCAATCATCCTTCATTCACTATTCAATCAGAAAATATGTAGACCCTCCACCCCTAGGTCACTAGTAAATTATAATTTTCTTAGTACACAGTATCCAAGTAAAGTCTTCTTTCAGCTTGACCCAGGATGGTCCCTTAGATTCCCTGGATCTCCTTCCATGGTTCCAGATCCTACCTGGATTCACCAAACTGTCATCTGGTTTCAAAGGCAGACAGCTCCCAGGTCCTTGTCCAGTTCTCTGTGCAGCTCCTGCTTCACATTGGAGCTCACAGTGTCCAGTACATCTCAAATTCTTCACAGTCTCTGTTCCTGGGAAGTCAAGTCTTAACAAAACCACAGACAAAGTCTTAAATCCTTCACAGTCATGCTTCCTCAGTCTTTTGTCAACTTCAGCTGGCCCTCGGACTAAATAAAGTTTCAGCTCTTCCCAGGATCAAAATCACTCCATCCAGGTTTTCAAAATCAAAATTATTCTCTCAGCCTGGGAGGGGCTTTCCTCTTCAGCCTCCTTGGCTCCTCTTCAGCCTCCCCGGCAGCAGCAGCTTTTGCCTCCAGATCCTTTTCCCAAGAAATTCTGACTCTCCCTCTCTGGATTTTTCCTCATATATAGTATTGCATTAGCTTTCTGTTTCAGCCAACCCCTTTCTGTTATGTCAGTACAGGGATTCATACCTTCTTGATTAATTACTAAGTGCTAAGTACCTGTTACCTTTGCTATTACAAAGGGACCTTCAAATTCAAATGACATTACCATTACAATGGGACATTATGATCTGAAAGGTGAGTGTCAGAGTTCAAAGTTATAGAACTGCAATAGTTTTGAGGGATGATGATTTATGAGCACCCTTATAGGTGGTCAAGGAGAAATGAAGATGTAGGTATGGGAGATGAAGTGATTGACCAACTAGGAGGTCAGAATGTTTGAAAGGACATCAAAGCAAATATTGTTCGCATGCATGAAGACAATAAGTAGAGTGGAGAATAAGACTGTGCATTTAGAAAAAAAATAGTTCTGGCAAGTCAACATTAGTTCTTTCATCTATAATATCTTCATATGACTGGTCATCTTTGGGATGAGATCACCACCTGCCAGTCATTTAACACCTAGTTTTGAACATCTTGAAAAAATAGGAGGTTGGTGATAACAATAAAAGTTTAAACATATGATAGTAGAGTAAACTTCAAACAAGCAGAACTTGATCATTGAGGGCTACTGAGGAGGGTTTCTAAAATGACCTTGAAGAGCATGGAATATGTCCCTCTTCCTCCCTAGTCCAGTATGTCAGGAGCAGGAGAGGAGTGGCTAGCTCTAGAAAGGGTGAAAAAGTGATATAGCATCTTCCAGTGAAACTGGCTTTTGTGAGTGACAAACAATAGGGAAAAAAGTTCTGTACTTCCAAAGGCAGTAGAGAAAGGGGGAAAAGGAAGAGAACAGGAAGGTGTGAGGTTGAAAAAGCTAGTTTGGGATCACAGTGTGGAAGCTGGATCAGAGGAAAATAATTTTCACCTTGAGAGACTTCTCTTCTGAACTACAAGAATTAGGAAAGCAAAAGGGTTGGAATTAACCATCAAAGGGTTGGTGAGGAACCATTCGCTTAGAATACTTAATTCACAGATTCATCATTTTGAATAAGGTTAGTGATAGTGGTCATTAGGAGGTGAGGGGCAATGTCAAAAGTACCAGTGGAAGTGGGAGCTACATTTTCTCTGTTCTTAGAGGCAACAACACTTATTCTCCTGCATCCTGTGGAAGCAGGAAGAATATGTTTTCAATAGTTATTAACTTTTACTGTGTCACTTTTTGTCTGTTGACCATATTAAGCATTCTTTTTCCCTCAGACTTTCACGAGGGGGGAGGGGATCTTATTACCTTCCCATCTCCCAGGAAGCAATAGCTCCTACATTCACGTGAGTTATCTCAGAAGAATCTCACAGTAGACCTCAAATCTCTACTTGACTCTTCTGCTGTGTGATTTTTCACCAAATGGTGAACACTCTTATCCATAGTTATACCTTATAGTGCTTAGAACAGAGGTTCCCAACCTTTCCTGTTTCATGGATGACTTTGACAGTCTTGTGAAACCTACTGACTCTTCAAAAATGTTTTTAAATGCAAAAAATAAAATACATAGGATTAAAAGAAATAAATTATGTTGAAATAGTTACCACAATATTTTTAAAGCTTGTTCATGGACCCCATATTAAAAATGAGCGCTAGATTGGGAAAGTCTGAGACAGGTCATACAGATCTTAGGTCATGAATATCCTTCATTCTGAGAGAAGATTGATAATGAATAGCAACCCAGGTGAACTAACAAAAGAGATTTTTGCAGCTATAAACTTCTTAATTTACAGAGAAACAAGGGCATATCCTGATCCCTATCACTTCTCTAGGGAATCTGACCTGGAGATAAGGTATACATGGTTTGTTTCCTGCCTCAAGTGCTTACTCTCTGAAGGATGGTGTACAAAATATGTAGTCAACCAACCTTGATTGAGTGTCTGTTATGGAACAGGCACTATGCTAAGTACCAAGGATATAGAATCAAAAACACAACTTCTCTGTGAGTCTCATTGGCTCATTTGATTATAACACCTATAATACCTACTTCAAATTGTTGGTATAAGGAGCAAATGAGGCAATGTATGTAAAACCCTTTGCAATCCTTAAAGTATTTTATGATTATCAGCTAATAGTTTTTTTCTGATGAAATTCAGGAAGAAATAGTTCTGGGACAAGTTCCTAAATTACCAATATTCTTTAATATTTAATGAGAACTATTGCACAGGTGGTATAAAAAACAAATATACTTGCTTTTAAAATAATAAAATAATGATTGTAAACCCATTCTTTGTTGTTGTTCAGTCATTTCAGTCCTAACTCTTCATGACATCATTTGAGCTTTTCTTCTCAGAGATACTGGAGTGGTTTGTCATTTCCTTCTCAAGATCACTTTACAGATGAGGAATCTGAGGCAAACAGAGTTAAAGTGACTTGTCCAGGGTCCCATAGCAAGTAAATGTTTGAGGCTGCATTCGAACTCAGGTTTGAAAGTATCCTCAGGACAACTCTGGAGATATGACGACAGGAATAGTATTGCCTAATTTTGCTCCTTACATGGTTTTGATTCATTCCACTAGGTCTCTATATTTTGAAAGCTAATTATTCCACTTACCTTTGAGGTTAGGAAAACTTGGTAAGAAGACAGCTATTACAAATCTTATTCTTAAATTCTGATGAATTAGTTACTGTTTCCTTATTCCATTGATTGAATATAGACACTTGCAGGGCAGGTTGGGGAGGAGGAAGGAGTAGGACAGTTCTTTTTCTGATTTCAGGGATTTGCACCTGTTTGTTCTCCCCTCCTTAACTTGGAAAGTCCCTGATTTTCCCTCCAATCAGGAATCAGATTACCTAATCTTGCAAGCTGCTTTATATTCTGTTAATAGTTTTCTTTCTTTGGATAAAAATCTGTCTCCCTTTGTATTCAGGTTCTAGTGACAAGCCGAAGAGACCTGCTCCTGATTTGTTATGTGATTGGCATGCATTGCTTAATAAATTGATATGCTTAGAAGCTTGAACCTTTGCTTCTTCAATTATTTCAGATTTCACCTGTCATGTTACTGAAGGTCTTCATATAGAGGCTGGTTGGTCACTTAAGGATGTGGTAGAGGGATAGCTGCTGTTCAGGTATCAGTTGGCCTAGATGACTTTGTGGGTCCTTTCAACTCACTCACTCTGATTGAACTAATGTAAATATTTTGAAGGAATCAAGGGCGAGGAGAACCAAATAGCAGGATTTTAAAATGACCATGGCCTCAGGAAATAGATATGGGAAACTAGGTGATGAATAGATCCAATGAAGCTAAGAGAAAGAATCCTTCTACAACAGTCAAAGAAAGAAGTTGCTGGAGTTATCACTTTAGTTAGACTGATTCTAGCCTGATTCATATAAATATCCATAAAATAAAACAAAATCAGCTCAAAATTGTATAAATATTGAGCTCATATTAAAGATAAATTTGAAAAGATTGCAATAAAAAATACTTTACAGGCACTTAGGTGGCAAGTGAATAGAGTGCTAGCCTTGGAGTCAGGAAGACCTGACTTCAAATCCTGACTTAGGATACTTGCTAGCTCTACTAACTGAGGTAAGTCATTTAAATTCTGTAGCCTCAGTTTCCTCATCTCTGTAATGGGGAAATAACAATACCCCCTGACAGGGTTGTTGTGAGGATCAAATGAGATAAAATGTAAAGTACTCTGCAAATCTTTGTTTTGTTTTTGCTCTGCAAATCTTAAAGTTCTATATAAATGCTAATTTTTATTATTATCATTATGTTCATAAGATCTAATCTACTATTAAGAACAACAAAATAATTTTTGTGTCTATCTTGTTCTATAGTTGGAGTGGATAAATTATTTTAATGACTGTTGTGTTAAAATCATTAGGATTTTCCAATCTTTCAAAGTATATTCTCTTGTTTTAATGTATATTACATGTTCACCTCTCAATTAATACTTTTATTTTATACTTGGCACCATTACTTGGCTCACTGAGAATATTCTTTGTATTAATTATAGTGGGCATGACCAGGAGGCATATGATCAATGTTAAAAAGATTGGAAGATGAGGCCATTACCTGACATCGAAGATGCCTTACTATAAATGGCCTACTGCTGATATCACATTTGGTACTTTGACCTGGCACTGATACTCTCTTTGATAGATTCTTGAATGGGTTTTCTTTGAATGGGTTTGCGCTGGTTTTCTGATTGGACCATTTCCACTGAGGATGTTTGATTCATGGTATTTGAAAATAATTGGCCATTACCTTTTAAAAGGAAGAGCAAATGCACATCAGAGAGATGGAAAGAATGAGACCTAAGAGATTCAGAGAGGATAAGGGGAGACAGGCCAACACAGATTCTAGTTCCCCAGACAGAAGACTGCCTGGCTCCATAGTCTCTCCAGGGAACCATGTAGCCATAAGAACCATGTAGCCATGGGGGTGTCAAGAAGCAGCGGCGAAGGAATGGGAAAGTATGCACGAGCAGAAGAATTATGGAACCAAACTATTTGGAAAGAAGTTGTTAGTCAGTGAATAAGCACTTATTGTTTTGTTCTAGGCTCTGTGTTAATTGTTGGTAGAGGAATTACTGGATAGCACCAAGTTCCTAGATCAAAACTCCAAGATACAGAGTAGTTATTGGACCTGGTGAGTGAATTCCAAACCAAGTTAACGTGAGAGAGGAGAAGCACCAAGAGTTAGAGTGATAATATCAAGGCACATTAATACCATATGTTATGTGAATGAAACAGATCTGAGAAAAGGGGAAGAAAAAACTCACTATCAGCCCCAAGTGCTTTCTCTTTTCAGGAGAGGTCTCAAATACATGCAAACACAAATTTTGAGGCTTAGATGGAAGGAATCCTATGGGAAGATGGGATTCACCAGAAGAAAAAGGGCAGAACCTAGATAATTTGTGATCTTGACTAAAAGTCCTTTATGTTTTTGATAATCTGTCAAGTGGAAGCCTATTCAGTGGACTGTTAACCTGAGTGCTGGCATACTTGGGACCTGAGGGTCATTTTGTAGCTGTATTCTTACAAACACTGTTCATATTTATTTGCTAATTGCTCCCCAAATTGACACGTAATTGTAGTTGTTTTGAATTTTTCAAAAGTTTTGCATCCTGGTTTTCTTAGTATATTATAAAATGGTTATAATTTTTACCTTGAAATTATTTACAAACTGACATTTTAGTGAAACTATTATTAATTTAATTTGTCTCTTCATTATTCCTCTGAGATTTTCTAAGTACACCATTATATCATGGGGAAATGGATATAATTATATCTTTTATTTACCAACATTTGTACTTTTAGTTTTGCCCTCTTTCCTTATAAATATTGCTAGCTTATTTATAATTCTATGTCATAAGACAATGGAGAATGGGGACATCTTTACTTTATCTGTTTATAATGTGAAAGCTTCTAGTATTTATTTATGGTAAAGAATGTGAGCTTTTAGTTTTTCATTTTTTAAACACTATTAAGGTAAGGGCTTTCCAAATCTATGCTTTTAAAGTATTTAATATAAATGAGTGCTGTAGTCTCTCAATTTTTTCTGCATATATTGAAATGATTATATGGAATTTTTTATTTATATGATTAATTATGCTGATTGTATTCCAAATATCAACTTTTTACATGCCTGGCATGAGAGTAATTTGAACATATTTTCTGAATATATATTTATATAGTGTCTTTTAGAGAATTTTATATAAAACATTTTACATGATATTAGTGGAATTTTTCTATAGTTGTGTTTTGCTGTTTGTCTCTTTGATCTCGGGTACTCTAACAATACTTATTTCATAAAAGGAATTGGTAAAGTATAGCTTATCTCTATTTTGGGGAATAATAATTGTAGTATAATAATTGTATATTATTGTAATAATAATTTTAGTATAATTACTAATTAATATATAAAAGTTTGACAGATTTTATGTAGTAATATATCCAGCTCACATTTCCACCTATCCCTCTCGTCTCTGACAGTTGATTTAAAACTTGATCAATTTCTGAAATTAGATTGAGTTTTTTTTTTTTTTTCTGGCTTGAATATCTTGCATTTTTCTTAATATACTAATGAGTTTCATTTGAATTCTCAATTTCAATGGCATATGAATATGAATAATGGTTTCTGATACTTCTTTATATTTCTTCTTTATTGTGATTTCATATGGTACATTTATTCTTATTTTGGTCATTTGAATATCTTCTCTTTTTTTCAGTGAGTTATTTTTTTTGGAGGGGGCACAGTTAGATAACTCAGTGGATATAGTGTTGGACCTGTAGTCAGGAAGACCTGAGTTAAAATCTGGCCTCACACATTTACTAGCTGTGTGACCCTGGGGAAGTCATTGAACCTTTGCTTTCCTCAATTTCCTCATCTGTAAAATGAGCTAGAGAAGGAAATGACAAACCACTCCAATGTCTTTGCCAAGAAAACTCCACAGACATCATGGTCCACAGGTTCATGAAAAGTTTGGACAAGACTGAATAACTGAACAAAAAAAATGTTGGATTTTAGGAAAAATTGTCACAACAAATTTCTATCCCAATGTGTTTTTGTAGTATGGAAATGATGCTGGTTAATGGAAAACTACTTCTGTTGTGCTCTGATAGATTCTATTGTGCTTCAAATGCCATCTCAACAAGAGACTGAAGCTGACTCCATAGGATCAACAAATGCAACCTGAACGAAAGAAAAATACAAAATGGACCTCAGTTCTGTGTGGTCACCATATGCTTTCAATGTGAGTGACAAAGACAGGGTTGGCAAGTGTTAAGAATTAAACAATTTTAGACCATCTACAAACATTAACTGAACTTTTTATACTCTGAATGTGAGATCCTTATCTAAAAACTACTTTGTAAACATACTATTGAAGAAAATACATTATATACATTATATATAGTTGCATGTATGTGTGTGTATGTATTTATGTATTTTCTGCATGTGAATAAAGCCAGAAGAAAACAGCTTAAATGTACATTTTGAAGAAGGAAAGAGACATGGAGTTAGTTTTGTCATATGCTTAGAGACAATAAGAAACAGAATGACATGCTTAGTCAGCTCATGCTATTGTACTCATTGCAAGTATATGCAAAAAGACCATCCTGAAAATAATTGTGGTTTATGCACTGACATTGATTGGTTGCAGAACTTTAAAAGATAAATTCTACAAGGAACTCAATAACACCATCCAAATTAAATCAACATAATAATTGATATTTGGTAACTTCAGTGCAAAGGAGGAAATAGGTGAAGATGGTGAGAAATGTATTCAAAAGCACGCTTTCAGAAAGGGGAAAGAGAGGAACCAAACACTACATTAAAGCTTCATGTCTTTGAATCATTAACATGTTCTTTGAGAAAAGAATTGGCATATGCTAGATAATGGTGAGCACCAATAACACTAAAAAAGAATCTCTATTTAAACAGATAAGAAAAAATTTGTTATAGATATGGGAATCATCCCCGAATCAGTTATCTTTTGGTCAGTAAGGCCATGGATTTCTTTGAGCAAAGATTAGAAATAGTAAAAAAAAAAACTAGAAAAAGAAAACTAATGAGAAAAACGGCATACATGTGAAATAACTCAATCCTAAAGAATTAGTCAATAAACCCATAAGCATTTATTAAATATCAGTTATATGCTACACACTGTATTAGGTGCTAGAGATGCAAAGACAAAGTATGAAATAATCCCTCCTCTTAAGAAGGTTTTATTTGTATAATATAAGATGACATGGCACAGATATATAAAATAAATATATATATGATAAATTTGAAACAAATACAATATAGTTAAATAAAAGGTAGTCAAGGACGGATGTCACTAGCTGGGTGAAAGGGGATGTTTGTTCTGTGTCTTGAAGTGATTGAGGCATCATATAAGCTAAAGATGAGAAGGGAGCACTTCCCAGGCATGGGGGATGACAGGACAAAGACAGAGAGATAGGAGATAGAATATCACATGTGAAGAACGGAGAGAAGCCCAATACTCAACTTTTACATGTCAGAAGCAGAGTAATGTATAATGGGGCTGGAAAGATAAATTAAGGCAAAACTGTGAAGGGCATTGAAAATTAAACAGAGGAGTTTATACTTTTTATGAAAGTAAATAGGGAGCTACAGGAGTTTCTTGAACAGGACAGTGACATAGTAAGACCTGATGAGTCACTTATATTTTCTTTTCCTGGATATTTGAATTGTTTCTTTCTGGTTGCTTGTAATACTTTTTCCTTATAGTTCTGAAATTTGGCTATAATGGTTCTTGGAGTTTTTTTTTATTTTGGGATCTCTTTTCTGAGGTAATCTGTGGATTCTTTCAATAACAATTTTGCCTTCTGTTTCCAGGACATCAGCTTGGAAAACTGCTTAAAAATTATAATTGATGAAATGAAAAGGAGATACAAAAATCCACTGAAGAAACAACTCTTTAAAGAATATAATCATCCAAATGAAAAAGAAAGTACAAAAGCTGATTGAGAAAAATAACACAAAAATTTAAAATTGGGTAGGTAGAAACTAATGACTCTATGAGACATCAAGAATCAAACTAAAAAATCCAAAACAATAAAAAAAGGAAGAAAATGTAAAATATCTCATGGGAAAAACAACAAATCTGGAAAATAGATCTAGGGGAGACAATATCACAATCATTGGACTACCTGAAAGCCATAATCAAAAGGAGGACCTGGACAGCATCTTTCAAGAAAATATCAAGGAAAATTGCCCTCTAATGTGACCAGAAAGAAACAATTCAAAAACCAAGTCATAATCAGGATTACATAAAACTTGGCAGTGGCAACATAAAAGGATCAGAGGTCATGGAGCATGATATTCTGGAAGGCAAAGGAGCTAAGACTACAATCAATAATCACTTACCCTGCAAAATTAAGCATAACACATAAAGGGAAAAATGGTTGTTGAATGAAATATTGGAATTTCAAGCTTTCTTAAGAAGAAGACCAGAACTAAACTGAAAATATGACCTCCAATATCAAGCACCAAGTGAAACATAAACAGGTAGAAAGAAAAAAGAAATCATAAGAGATTCAATGGAGTTAAACTATTTATACTCCTATATGGAAAGGTGATATTTGTAATTATTTAAAATTTTACCACTAATAGTACAGCTAGAAGGAATATACATAGAGAGTACAGGTATAATGTGAATTTGAGAGAATGATGTCAAAAGTCAGGGGATGAGAAAGAGGAATACAATGGGTGCAGAAGGAAGGGGGAGATAGAATGGAGTAAATAATTTCACATGAAGAGGCACAAAAGACCTATTACAGTAGAGAACAGGGTGGAAGGGTAAGTGACAAGCATCTGCATCACTTGAACCTTACTCTCACTAACACTGTTTCAAAGAGGGAATCATCTACACAATCAACTGAATATAGAATTCTATCTTACATGACAGAAAAGTAGGAGAGGAGGAAAACAAGTAAAGAGAGGGGATGGGGACTAACAAAGGGAGGGCAGATCAGGGGAGGTGGCAGACAGAAGCAAAATACTGGAAAGGAGGGAAAGCGAGAAAGGAGAGGACAGGCAGGAGGAAGAATAGGATGGCAGGAAATACAAGGTAAAAATCACAACTGTAATGTGAATGGGATGAACTCTTTCATAAAATGGACATGGATAACAGGTGGATCAAAAACCAGAATCCTACAATATATTGTTTACAAGAAGCACACTTGGGGGGCGGAGCCAAGATGGCAGAGTAGGAGCAGCAAGATATCGCAGCTCCCACATAGTCACCTCAAAATACCTATAAAATATGACTCTAAACAATTTCTAGAGCTCTAAAACGCACACAGATATACATTCTGCTGAAGGCAGCTCAGCTGGGAGCTGAATCCAGCCCAGCCTGAAATGGCACCTGAGCCCTGGGGGCAGCCTTATGAGCCGACCTGAGATGCAGCTGGAGCTTCAGAAGAGTGGATCTGTGGCAGCTTTGGCAGTTTCCAGAAATATCAAGCCATAAGGAAAAAAAAAAAGGACTAAGTGAAAGGTTAGTGGAACTCAGATTTTTGGGGGAGAAAAGCAGGTCTGGCCAAACTGCCTCCAGGGCAAGGAAGTGGCAGAAGCAAAGGTCCTGCACCCACCTCCACATTGCCACTTCAGAGCTCCCAGCCTGCAGATTGCAGGGATGCCAAGCAATCATTCAGAGGCCAAGTGGTTTCGTGTTGAGCGGCCTGGATCTAGATTGTGGTCTTAGGTGGTA
>JAQQSV010001635.1:26301-52701 GCA_028646515.1 Pseudochirops corinnae
AATCTAGGGTTTGGTTGCTGTTCTTACTTTGCTTCCTGTGTTTATTCATGTTTGGCCAGTCCGCGATTTTTTTAGCTCTGTGGAACTCTGCTTCCAGAGGGGAAAGCTCTGTCCCAAATCACTGGGGTTTTTCCAGCTGCCAGAGGAGGCTGCTGGGGCCCCCCTGAGCTCTGGTACACAGAAAAAGGGGCCCCAGGACTACCACCTAAGACCACAATCTAGATCCAGGCCGCTCAACACGAAACCACTTGGCCTCTGAATGATTGCTTGGCATCCCTGCAATCTGCAGGCTGGGAGCTCTGAAGTGGCAATGTGGAGGTGGGTGCAGGACCTTTGCTTCTGCCACTTCCTTGCCCTGGAGGCAGTTTGGCCAGACCTGCTTTTCTCCCCCAAAAATCTGAGTTCCACTAACCTTTCACTTAGTCCTTTTTTTTTTTCCTTATGGCTTGATATTTCTGGAAACTGCCAAAGCTGCCACAGATCCACTCTTCTGAAGCTCCAGCTGCATCTCAGGTCGGCTCATAAGGCTGCCCCCAGGGCTCAGGTGCCATTTCAGGCTGGGCTGGATTCAGCTCCCAGCTGAGCTGCCTTCAGCAGAATGTATATCTGTGTGCGTTTTAGAGCTCTAGAAATTGTTTAGAGTCATATTTTATAGGTATTTTGAGGTGACTATGTGGGAGCTGCGATATCTTGCTGCTCCTACTCTGCCATCTTGGCTCCGCCCCCCAAGTGTGCTTCTTGTAAACAATATATTGTAGGATTCTGGTTTTTGATCCACCTGTTATCCATGTCCATTTTATGAAAGAGTTCATCCCATTCACATTACAGTTGTGATTTTTACCTTGTATTTCCTGCCATCCTATTCTTCCTCCTGCCTGTCCTCTCCTTTCTCGCTTTCCCTCCTTTCCAGTATTTTGCTTCTGTCTGCCACCTCCCCTGATCTGCCCTCCCTTTGTTAGTCCCCATCCCCTCTCTTTACTTGTTTTCCTCCTCTCCTACTTTTCTGTCATGTAAGATAGAATTCTATATTCAGTTGATTGTGTAGATGATTCCCTCTTTGAAACAGTGTTAGTGAGAGTAAGGTTCAAGTGATGCAGATGCTTGTCACTTACCCTTCCACCCTGTTCTCTACTGTAATAGGTCTTTTGTGCCTCTTCATGTGAAATTATTTACTCCATTCTATCTCCCCCTTCCTTCTGCACCCATTGTATTCCTCTTTCTCATCCCCTGACTTTTGACATCATTCTCTCAAATTCACATTATACCTGTACTCTCTATGTATATTCCTTCTAGCTGTACTATTAGTGGTAAAATTTTAAATAATTACAAATATCACCTTTCCATATAGGAGTATAAATAGTTTAACTCCATTGAATCTCTTATGATTTCTTTTTTCTTTCTACCTGTTTATGTTTCACTTGGTGCTTGATATTGGAGGTCATATTTTCAGTTTAGTTCTGGTCTTCTTCTTAAGAAAGCTTGAAATTCCAATATTTCATTCAACAACCATTTTTCCCTTTATGTGTTATGCTTAATTTTGCAGGGTAAGTGATTATTGATTGTAGTCTTAGCTCCTTTGCCTTCCAGAATATCATGCTCCATGACCTCTGATCCTTTTATGTTGCCACTGCCAAGTTTTATGTAATCCTGATTATGACTTGGTTTTTGAATTGTTTCTTTCTGGTCACATTAGAGGGCAATTTTCCTTGATATTTTCTTGAAAGATGCTGTCCAGGTCCTCCTTTTGATTATGGCTTTCAGGTAGTCCAATGATTGTGATATTGTCTCCCCTAGATCTATTTTCCAGATTTGTTGTTTTTCCCATGAGATATTTTACATTTTCTTCCTTTTTTTATTGTTTTGGATTTTTTAGTTTGATTCTTGATGTCTCATAGAGTCATTAGTTTCTACCTACCCAATTTTAAATTTTTGTGTTATTTTTCTCAATCAGCTTTTGTACTTTCTTTTTCATTTGGATGATTATATTCTTTAAAGAGTTGTTTCTTCAGTGGATTTTTGTATCTCCTTTTCATTTCATCAATTATAATTTTTAAGCAGTTTTCCAAGCTGATGTCCTGGAAACAGAAGGCAAAATTGTTATTGAAAGAATCCACAGATTACCTCAGAAAAGAGATCCCAAAATAAAAAAAAACTCCAAGAACCATTATAGCCAAATTTCAGAACTATAAGGAAAAAGTATTACAAGCAACCAGAAAGAAACAATTCAAATATCCAGGAAAAGAAAATATAAGTGACTCATCAGGTCTTACTATGTCACTGTCCTGTTCAAGAAACTCCTGTAGCTCCCTATTTACTTTCATAAAAAGTATAAACTCCTCTGTTTAATTTTCAATGCCCTTCACAGTTTTGCCTTAATTTATCTTTCCAGCCCCATTATACATTACTCTGCTTCTGACATGTAAAAGTTGAGTATTGGGCTTCTCTCCGTTCTTCACATGTGATATTCTATCTCCTATCTCTCTGTCTTTGTCCTGTCATCCCCCATGCCTGGGAAGTGCTCCCTTCTCATCTTTAGCTTATATGATGCCTCAATCACTTCAAGACACAGAACAAACATCCCCTTTCACCCAGCTAGTGACATCCGTCCTTGACTACCTTTTATTTAACTATATTGTATTTGTTTCAAATTTATCATATATATATTTATTTTATATATCTGTGCCATGTCATCTTATATTATACAAATAAAACCTTCTTAAGAGGAGGGATTATTTCATACTTTGTCTTTGCATCTCTAGCACCTAATACAGTGTGTAGCATATAACTGATATTTAATAAATGCTTATGGGTTTATTGACTAATTCTTTAGGATTGAGTTATTTCACATGTATGCCGTTTTTCTCATTAGTTTTCTTTTTCTAGTTTTTTTTTTTACTATTTCTAATCTTTGCTCAAAGAAATCCATGGCCTTACTGACCAAAAGATAACTGATTCGGGGATGATTCCCATATCTATAACAAATTTTTTCTTATCTGTTTAAATAGAGATTCTTTTTTAGTGTTATTGGTGCTCACCATTATCTAGCATATGCCAATTCTTTTCTCAAAGAACATGTTAATGATTCAAAGACATGAAGCTTTAATGTAGTGTTTGGTTCCTCTCTTTCCCCTTTCTGAAAGCGTGCTTTTGAATACATTTCTCACCATCTTCACCTATTTCCTCCTTTGCACTGAAGTTACCAAATATCAATTATTATGTTGATTTAATTTGGATGGTGTTATTGAGTTCCTTGTAGAATTTATCTTTTAAAGTTCTGCAACCAATCAATGTCAGTGCATAAACCACAATTATTTTCAGGATGGTCTTTTTGCATATACTTGCAATGAGTACAATAGCATGAGCTGACTAAGCATGTCATTCTGTTTCTTATTGTCTCTAAGCATATGACAAAACTAACTCCATGTCTCTTTCCTTCTTCAAAATGTACATTTAAGCTGTTTTCTTCTGGCTTTATTCACATGCAGAAAATACATAAATACATACACACACATACATGCAACTATATATAATGTATATAATGTATTTTCTTCAATAGTATGTTTACAAAGTAGTTTTTAGATAAGGATCTCACATTCAGAGTATAAAAAGTTCAGTTAATGTTTGTAGATGGTCTAAAATTGTTTAATTCTTAACACTTGCCAACCCTGTCTTTGTCACTCACATTGAAAGCATATGGTGACCACACAGAACTGAGGTCCATTTTGTATTTTTCTTTCGTTCAGGTTGCATTTGTTGATCCTATGGAGTCAGCTTCAGTCTCTTGTTGAGATGGCATTTGAAGCACAATAGAATCTATCAGAGCACAACAGAAGTAGTTTTCCATTAACCAGCATCATTTCCATACTACAAAAACACATTGGGATAGAAATTTGTTGTGACAATTTTTCCTAAAATCCAACATTTTTTTTGTTCAGTTATTCAGTCTTGTCCAAACTTTTCATGAACCTGTGGACCATGATGTCTGTGGAGTTTTCTTGGCAAAGACATTGGAGTGGTTTGTCATTTCCTTCTCTAGCTCATTTTACAGATGAGGAAATTGAGGAAAGCAAAGGTTCAATGACTTCCCCAGGGTCACACAGCTAGTAAATGTGTGAGGCCAGATTTTAACTCAGGTCTTCCTGACTACAGGTCCAACACTATATCCACTGAGTTATCTAACTGTGCCCCCTCCAAAAAAAATAACTCACTGAAAAAAAGAGAAGATATTCAAATGACCAAAATAAGAATAAATGTACCATATGAAATCACAATAAAGAAGAAATATAAAGAAGTATCAGAAACCATTATTCATATTCATATGCCATTGAAATTGAGAATTCAAATGAAACTCATTAGTATATTAAGAAAAATGCAAGATATTCAAGCCAGAAAAAAAAAAAAAAACTCAATCTAATTTCAGAAATTGATCAAGTTTTAAATCAACTGTCAGAGACGAGAGGGATAGGTGGAAATGTGAGCTGGATATATTACTACATAAAATCTGTCAAACTTTTATATATTAATTAGTAATTATACTAAAATTATTATTACAATAATATACAATTATTATACTACAATTATTATTCCCCAAAATAGAGATAAGCTATACTTTACCAATTCCTTTTATGAAATAAGTATTGTTAGAGTACCCGAGATCAAAGAGACAAACAGCAAAACACAACTATAGAAAAATTCCACTAATATCATGTAAAATGTTTTATATAAAATTCTCTAAAAGACACTATATAAATATATATTCAGAAAATATGTTCAAATTACTCTCATGCCAGGCATGTAAAAAGTTGATATTTGGAATACAATCAGCATAATTAATCATATAAATAAAAAATTCCATATAATCATTTCAATATATGCAGAAAAAATTGAGAGACTACAGCACTCATTTATATTAAATACTTTAAAAGCATAGATTTGGAAAGCCCTTACCTTAATAGTGTTTAAAAAATGAAAAACTAAAAGCTCACATTCTTTACCATAAATAAATACTAGAAGCTTTCACATTATAAACAGATAAAGTAAAGATGTCCCCATTCTCCATTGTCTTATGACATAGAATTATAAATAAGCTAGCAATATTTATAAGGAAAGAGGGCAAAACTAAAAGTACAAATGTTGGTAAATAAAAGATATAATTATATCCATTTCCCCATGATATAATGGTGTACTTAGAAAATCTCAGAGGAATAATGAAGAGACAAATTAAATTAATAATAGTTTCACTAAAATGTCAGTTTGTAAATAATTTCAAGGTAAAAATTATAACCATTTTATAATATACTAAGAAAACCAGGATGCAAAACTTTTGAAAAATTCAAAACAACTACAATTACGTGTCAATTTGGGGAGCAATTAGCAAATAAATATGAACAGTGTTTGTAAGAATACAGCTACAAAATGACCCTCAGGTCCCAAGTATGCCAGCACTCAGGTTAACAGTCCACTGAATAGGCTTCCACTTGACAGATTATCAAAAACATAAAGGACTTTTAGTCAAGATCACAAATTATCTAGGTTCTGCCCTTTTTCTTCTGGTGAATCCCATCTTCCCATAGGATTCCTTCCATCTAAGCCTCAAAATTTGTGTTTGCATGTATTTGAGACCTCTCCTGAAAAGAGAAAGCACTTGGGGCTGATAGTGAGTTTTTTCTTCCCCTTTTCTCAGATCTGTTTCATTCACATAACATATGGTATTAATGTGCCTTGATATTATCACTCTAACTCTTGGTGCTTCTCCTCTCTCACGTTAACTTGGTTTGGAATTCACTCACCAGGTCCAATAACTACTCTGTATCTTGGAGTTTTGATCTAGGAACTTGGTGCTATCCAGTAATTCCTCTACCAACAATTAACACAGAGCCTAGAACAAAACAATAAGTGCTTATTCACTGACTAACAACTTCTTTCCAAATAGTTTGGTTCCATAATTCTTCTGCTCGTGCATACTTTCCCATTCCTTCGCCGCTGCTTCTTGACACCCCCATGGCTACATGGTTCTTATGGCTACATGGTTCCCTGGAGAGACTATGGAGCCAGGCAGTCTTCTGTCTGGGGAACTAGAATCTGTGTTGGCCTGTCTCCCCTTATCCTCTCTGAATCTCTTAGGTCTCATTCTTTCCATCTCTCTGATGTGCATTTGCTCTTCCTTTTAAAAGGTAATGGCCAATTATTTTCAAATACCATGAATCAAACATCCTCAGTGGAAATGGTCCAATCAGAAAACCAGCGCAAACCCATTCAAAGAAAACCCATTCAAGAATCTATCAAAGAGAGTATCAGTGCCAGGTCAAAGTACCAAATGTGATATCAGCAGTAGGCCATTTATAGTAAGGCATCTTCGATGTCAGGTAATGGCCTCATCTTCCAATCTTTTTAACATTGATCATATGCCTCCTGGTCATGCCCACTATAATTAATACAAAGAATATTCTCAGTGAGCCAAGTAATGGTGCCAAGTATAAAATAAAAGTATTAATTGAGAGGTGAACATGTAATATACATTAAAACAAGAGAATATACTTTGAAAGATTGGAAAATCCTAATGATTTTAACACAACAGTCATTAAAATAATTTATCCACTCCAACTATAGAACAAGATAGACACAAAAATTATTTTGTTGTTCTTAATAGTAGATTAGATCTTATGAACATAATGATAATAATAAAAATTAGCATTTATATAGAACTTTAAGATTTGCAGAGCAAAAACAAAACAAAGATTTGCAGAGTACTTTACATTTTATCTCATTTGATCCTCACAACAACCCTGTCAGGGGGTATTGTTATTTCCCCATTACAGAGATGAGGAAACTGAGGCTACAGAATTTAAATGACTTACCTCAGTTAGTAGAGCTAGCAAGTATCCTAAGTCAGGATTTGAAGTCAGGTCTTCCTGACTCCAAGGCTAGCACTCTATTCACTTGCCACCTAAGTGCCTGTAAAGTATTTTTTATTGCAATCTTTTCAAATTTATCTTTAATATGAGCTCAATATTTATACAATTTTGAGCTGATTTTGTTTTATTTTATGGATATTTATATGAATCAGGCTAGAATCAGTCTAACTAAAGTGATAACTCCAGCAACTTCTTTCTTTGACTGTTGTAGAAGGATTCTTTCTCTTAGCTTCATTGGATCTATTCATCACCTAGTTTCCCATATCTATTTCCTGAGGCCATGGTCATTTTAAAATCCTGCTATTTGGTTCTCCTCGCCCTTGATTCCTTCAAAATATTTACATTAGTTCAATCAGAGTGAGTGAGTTGAAAGGACCCACAAAGTCATCTAGGCCAACTGATACCTGAACAGCAGCTATCCCTCTACCACATCCTTAAGTGACCAACCAGCCTCTATATGAAGACCTTCAGTAACATGACAGGTGAAATCTGAAATAATTGAAGAAGCAAAGGTTCAAGCTTCTAAGCATATCAATTTATTAAGCAATGCATGCCAATCACATAACAAATCAGGAGCAGGTCTCTTCGGCTTGTCACTAGAACCTGAATACAAAGGGAGACAGATTTTTATCCAAAGAAAGAAAACTATTAACAGAATATAAAGCAGCTTGCAAGATTAGGTAATCTGATTCCTGATTGGAGGGAAAATCAGGGACTTTCCAAGTTAAGGAGGGGAGAACAAACAGGTGCAAATCCCTGAAATCAGAAAAAGAACTGTCCTACTCCTTCCTCCTCCCCAACCTGCCCTGCAAGTGTCTATATTCAATCAATGGAATAAGGAAACAGTAACTAATTCATCAGAATTTAAGAATAAGATTTGTAATAGCTGTCTTCTTACCAAGTTTTCCTAACCTCAAAGGTAAGTGGAATAATTAGCTTTCAAAATATAGAGACCTAGTGGAATGAATCAAAACCATGTAAGGAGCAAAATTAGGCAATACTATTCCTGTCGTCATATCTCCAGAGTTGTCCTGAGGATACTTTCAAACCTGAGTTCGAATGCAGCCTCAAACATTTACTTGCTATGGGACCCTGGACAAGTCACTTTAACTCTGTTTGCCTCAGATTCCTCATCTGTAAAGTGATCTTGAGAAGGAAATGACAAACCACTCCAGTATCTCTGAGAAGAAAAGCTCAAATGATGTCATGAAGAGTTAGGACTGAAATGACTGAACAACAACAAAGAATGGGTTTACAATCATTATTTTATTATTTTAAAAGCAAGTATATTTGTTTTTTATACCACCTGTGCAATAGTTCTCATTAAATATTAAAGAATATTGGTAATTTAGGAACTTGTCCCAGAACTATTTCTTCCTGAATTTCATCAGAAAAAAACTATTAGCTGATAATCATAAAATACTTTAAGGATTGCAAAGGGTTTTACATACATTGCCTCATTTGCTCCTTATACCAACAATTTGAAGTAGGTATTATAGGTGTTATAATCAAATGAGCCAATGAGACTCACAGAGAAGTTGTGTTTTTGATTCTATATCCTTGGTACTTAGCATAGTGCCTGTTCCATAACAGACACTCAATCAAGGTTGGTTGACTACATATTTTGTACACCATCCTTCAGAGAGTAAGCACTTGAGGCAGGAAACAAACCATGTATACCTTATCTCCAGGTCAGATTCCCTAGAGAAGTGATAGGGATCAGGATATGCCCTTGTTTCTCTGTAAATTAAGAAGTTTATAGCTGCAAAAATCTCTTTTGTTAGTTCACCTGGGTTGCTATTCATTATCAATCTTCTCTCAGAATGAAGGATATTCATGACCTAAGATCTGTATGACCTGTCTCAGACTTTCCCAATCTAGCGCTCATTTTTAATATGGGGTCCATGAACAAGCTTTAAAAATATTGTGGTAACTATTTCAACATAATTTATTTCTTTTAATCCTATGTATTTTATTTTTTGCATTTAAAAACATTTTTGAAGAGTCAGTAGGTTTCACAAGACTGTCAAAGTCATCCATGAAACAGGAAAGGTTGGGAACCTCTGTTCTAAGCACTATAAGGTATAACTATGGATAAGAGTGTTCACCATTTGGTGAAAAATCACACAGCAGAAGAGTCAAGTAGAGATTTGAGGTCTACTGTGAGATTCTTCTGAGATAACTCACGTGAATGTAGGAGCTATTGCTTCCTGGGAGATGGGAAGGTAATAAGATCCCCTCCCCCCTCGTGAAAGTCTGAGGGAAAAAGAATGCTTAATATGGTCAACAGACAAAAAGTGACACAGTAAAAGTTAATAACTATTGAAAACATATTCTTCCTGCTTCCACAGGATGCAGGAGAATAAGTGTTGTTGCCTCTAAGAACAGAGAAAATGTAGCTCCCACTTCCACTGGTACTTTTGACATTGCCCCTCACCTCCTAATGACCACTATCACTAACCTTATTCAAAATGATGAATCTGTGAATTAAGTATTCTAAGCGAATGGTTCCTCACCAACCCTTTGATGGTTAATTCCAACCCTTTTGCTTTCCTAATTCTTGTAGTTCAGAAGAGAAGTCTCTCAAGGTGAAAATTATTTTCCTCTGATCCAGCTTCCACACTGTGATCCCAAACTAGCTTTTTCAACCTCACACCTTCCTGTTCTCTTCCTTTTCCCCCTTTCTCTACTGCCTTTGGAAGTACAGAACTTTTTTCCCTATTGTTTGTCACTCACAAAAGCCAGTTTCACTGGAAGATGCTATATCACTTTTTCACCCTTTCTAGAGCTAGCCACTCCTCTCCTGCTCCTGACATACTGGACTAGGGAGGAAGAGGGACATATTCCATGCTCTTCAAGGTCATTTTAGAAACCCTCCTCAGTAGCCCTCAATGATCAAGTTCTGCTTGTTTGAAGTTTACTCTACTATCATATGTTTAAACTTTTATTGTTATCACCAACCTCCTATTTTTTCAAGATGTTCAAAACTAGGTGTTAAATGACTGGCAGGTGGTGATCTCATCCCAAAGATGACCAGTCATATGAAGATATTATAGATGAAAGAACTAATGTTGACTTGCCAGAACTATTTTTTTTCTAAATGCACAGTCTTATTCTCCACTCTACTTATTGTCTTCATGCATGCGAACAATATTTGCTTTGATGTCCTTTCAAACATTCTGACCTCCTAGTTGGTCAATCACTTCATCTCCCATACCTACATCTTCATTTCTCCTTGACCACCTATAAGGGTGCTCATAAATCATCATCCCTCAAAACTATTGCAGTTCTATAACTTTGAACTCTGACACTCACCTTTCAGATCATAATGTCCCATTGTAATGGTAATGTCATTTGAATTTGAAGGTCCCTTTGTAATAGCAAAGGTAACAGGTACTTAGCACTTAGTAATTAATCAAGAAGGTATGAATCCCTGTACTGACATAACAGAAAGGGGTTGGCTGAAACAGAAAGCTAATGCAATACTATATATGAGGAAAAATCCAGAGAGGGAGAGTCAGAATTTCTTGGGAAAAGGATCTGGAGGCAAAAGCTGCTGCTGCCGGGGAGGCTGAAGAGGAGCCAAGGAGGCTGAAGAGGAAAGCCCCTCCCAGGCTGAGAGAATAATTTTGATTTTGAAAACCTGGATGGAGTGATTTTGATCCTGGGAAGAGCTGAAACTTTATTTAGTCCGAGGGCCAGCTGAAGTTGACAAAAGACTGAGGAAGCATGACTGTGAAGGATTTAAGACTTTGTCTGTGGTTTTGTTAAGACTTGACTTCCCAGGAACAGAGACTGTGAAGAATTTGAGATGTACTGGACACTGTGAGCTCCAATGTGAAGCAGGAGCTGCACAGAGAACTGGACAAGGACCTGGGAGCTGTCTGCCTTTGAAACCAGATGACAGTTTGGTGAATCCAGGTAGGATCTGGAACCATGGAAGGAGATCCAGGGAATCTAAGGGACCATCCTGGGTCAAGCTGAAAGAAGACTTTACTTGGATACTGTGTACTAAGAAAATTATAATTTACTAGTGACCTAGGGGTGGAGGGTCTACATATTTTCTGATTGAATAGTGAATGAAGGATGATTGATTGACTAAATGATTGTACTTAGTGATTGATGACTGAATAAATAATTAATTTGTAACCTAGTGTGCCCCATGAGTGGAAAATTTTGACTGTTGTACTTTGTGTTCTTTGAGGAGACAAACCTCCTTAAGGATGATTGAATGATTGAGTTACTAAATGATTATTCTTCGTTGAAAACTTTGTGACCACTGTGGGGAAAACTATGTGGCCATTTTCTGTGATAAACTGTAACATTGTGAATGTTGTACTTTGATTTACTGTGAATGTTTTGCTTTGATTTGTTATAAATACAGTGTTCACTGTACTGTGTAATCAGAACCTTAAAAGCTGTTCAGAGTAGCATTCCTCTGAAAAGCTGCTAGTGCTTGGCTTTATGCCCATCTTTCCACCTTTCCCCTTTCTTCTTTGATTAAAATGTCTACTTTTTTATAAACTATTTATTCTCTTTCCTTTTTTTCTCTCCAGAGAAGTTATTTCAATTATAATTCCAGTTTTTCTCTTGCTCCTATAAATGGGTCTGAAGTAAACAGGTACTCTTCAAAGATGCTCCAGAGGTTCTCAAAGCCAGAATGAGCTCCAGACAGAGGTTCCTGAAGCTATATCTCAGTCCTGGTCTCTCAGAGCAGAAGGGGAGAGTGCCAGTGCTCTACAACCATTGCACAGATATATAGAGTCCAGAGTCAGGTATTCCGTGCCACACTGTGAACCACAGCAGATAAGAGGTCCAACATAGGGGTTAGAAAACTAGATCCAGGATGGGGGAAAGAATCTTTTGCTATTTCAACTCTTTATTGATATTATATACTTTTATTGTCCTTTGTCCTCAAACCAGACGAGAAGAGAGTTACTTCCTTTAAAAAATGTAAACTAAAGGAAGTCTCAGATTTCCAACATCTTGCTGAGGCAACAAGGTCACCGCAAGAGACAGAATGAACTCTCAGCTGAAGATTATACAAGGAGAAGGACACAGAGGGAAAGGCACTGCTTCCCCAAATTGAAAATAATCATGAGCAACTCTAACCTAGACTGGCTCACTAAGGAGTGACCTATCTAGGCAGATTTCCCTGCCACACAAGGATTGGTTTAATGTATTCCTTCACTTCTTTGCCTTCTTCTGTCCCACCAATGTGTTGTATCTTTACTCTTGAATCTTGTTTATTTTCCATCTGTATTTACAAAATCATTTTTCCCAAATAAAGTTTTGCTAAATTTTAGTGAAATCTGAGTAGAATATTTGTCCTAAACGAGAGGACCAACCTGCAGAGAAGTAAGAGAGCTTCTAGGCAAATACCCAGAGACTTAACGTTAAGCTTATAGTAAAGCCTTATCTCTCAGGGAAAACAAAGTCTTTCACCAAGAAAAGGCTGCAAACGGATGTGGTAAATACAAACATAACAGAATAAAACAAAGAATAAAATAACATTATACATGCTCAAAGCACACCATTTGGAACCACTTGTTATGCCACAATTATTTGTGTGATTTTTCTATCAAAAATCACTCATAGCACTCAGGTCAAACAATTGAGCCTCTTCGAATAAGCTACAGAGATCAAGGTCATAAATTTCTCCAAAACTTTCCTCCAGACTGTTTGGTATTGCTATAGATTGTGCTGGTCTTAACTTTTAGAGATCATTGGCTATCATGATAGGGCAACAAGGTGAAACAGTGAATAGATTGTTGGGCTTAGAATCAGGAAGACTTATCTTTCTGAGTTCAAAGCTGGCCTCAGACACTCACTAACTGTGTGACCCCGGACAAGTCAGCTAACCCTGTTTGCCTCAGTTTCCTCATCTGTAAAATGAGCTGGTTAAGGAAATGGCATACTACTCCAGTATCTTTGCCAAGAAAATTCCATGTGGTCATGAAGAATTAGACATAATTGAAAGGTACTAAACAACAAAGCTATCATAAATGAAATCATCAACATAGAGAATCATTTGTTGTTATTTCAAATATTTGTTGATATACATATGCTGTCATTGTCCTTCTTTTATCCCAAGCTGGACAAGAGAGCTATTTCCTTCAAGAAATATGAACCAAAGACAAGTAAATAAGTATTTATTGTCCTCCACATGGTAGGCCAAAGCAGATACATTGGCATGGCACAGATGTTCTTCCTCTGGAGGCAAAAGCTGTGGAGATGAAGAGACATAACAGGAGACTTGGGTGGTTTTCCTTTTGGTCTGATATAACATATTTAAATTTGCCACTTTCAGTGGTACCAAAGTCCAACCAGAATCCACCAGAGTTCCATTAGTTAAGTGAGTTCTTTGCTGAGAAATTTTAGCATAATGAACTACAGCTATTTTAAAATCCACAGCTCCAATGAAAACAAAAATTGTTCAGAGTGCTACACTAAAATTATTAACAACCCCTTATTGAGAAATTGAAAAATGCCATAATTTAAAGACTTCAGTGGCTATAGAAACAAGTTTCTTGTGTTTTATTTACTCTGAATTGTGTTCTAAGTGAAAGTAGAATACTGATACATAAAATACTAGTTTCTTTCACAACTGAAGATTTATTCATGCTCCTACTTGGTGAAATGTCATTTTCACCAATAAGTATATTTTGTTGATAAGCTCACAGATGTAGTTGTTTTATATTTACAAGCAAAACTGGGTTAGGCTTTAACTGAGTCTGAGAAGAAGATGTTGAAATTCAGGATCAATCCCACAAATCAAATAAAAATCAGATAAAATCTGTCAAACACTTCATAATGTTCTGGATGTGTCATTGAGCCCAAGGAGAAGTATGTTGTGTCACCTGTGAAAGATAAAAAGATCCAAGGTGTGAAAGCTTGCTGTCAGAAGTTTCATTAAATCCTTATTTACTAGTTCAGAATGAATTTACATTGATCTTTTAAACTATTACTAACCACAAATGCATTAAACCTAAACAGTCTTCATTTACCAAGAAAGAAATGTGTCAGCAAAACCTTGACTTGTGTCCAATGTTGTTCCGGCATCTAATTCACAGAGGCTCAGTGTTAAGCTTTTTATTGCTTGTTGTGCTAAAGCATGTTCATTTAATTGCAAATATATTTCCTTCCTGAATCATTATCAAAATTGTTATCTTAAGGAAATACTGTTTTTAAATAATCTGCTAGAAAAACCATAGCAAGTACATGAGCTTATTTTGAATAATTGTTTCCTGCTACCAATGAGTTAGCAATTAAGTGGCAGCATTGCTTAAACAATTCTAAGAGGAGGTGAGGATAAAAGGAATCTGATTGTGCTGATCCAAGTTATAAAGGTTGGGAGATTTTGTGGAGTCAACAGGCACTCACTAGCATTTTAATCAATACTCCACTGTTTACATTTTAAAAGAACTATGTTAATGGTTTCAGGACAAAAGGTAATGAATAAGTAATTGCAATTTATTTTTTAAATTTTATTAGACATAAATTATGTCAATAGTTCAAAATGGCCATTGTCTTTCCAATTTGTGGGATAGATAGAGCCAAATGTCGTGGATTTGATGTCTTCCTTTCCTGAAACTATTTTGATGTTTGGAAAACAGACTTCCATTAAGCAAAGCAAACTCCCTCTACCTCAGCTATGTACATATATAAAAAAAAAAGTGGCCAGAGGTTAGGATAGGAAAAACACTTCCTTAAAATTTAATAAACAGTCCACTAGTGGCTGAAGAATATCTGGAATTTGCAAATGGCTATCACATGAACACAGTGATCTAATATTAGAAACGTGGATCTTCCTTTTCAGAGATTACAGATTTTAGCTACAACTTCAGTCCCATCAGTCTGCATGCTATGCAAATATGGAAAAAAATAATTATATCAAATTATATAATTTTAGTTGTGGTATCTTTTAAGCACACTCCAAGAGATGAAACTTTCAGTTTGATAGTATTGAAAACAATTCTTCACCATGTGGAAACATTATCAAAATAATATATTTTTGTTTATATTTACCATTTTCATTTCTAACGAATTAGATTTTGCTTTTTTTTAATTTTTCTTATTCTGAATTTGACAAACATTATGAAATATGAATTTTTCCATATACAAAGAGCAGGAGGAGGGAGGGACAGGGGAACTTGCTTATAAAACTATGAATCTCCCACATATCCAGCTTCTATATAAAACAGCAAAGTTCCAGTATATCCAGTTTGTTTACTTTTTAAAAACTATATAATATAGGAAAGAAATGAGAATTTATTAAGTAACAACTAAACGTTAGGCACCATGCCAAGCTCTTTATAATTATTATTTCATTTGAGCCTCACAACACCCCTAGGAGGAAGGTGCTATTAAGATCCCATTTTATAGTTGAGGAAACTAAGGCAGAGGTTAAAAGATTTGCCCAGAGTCACAAAGCTAGTAAGTGTCTGAAACCAAATTTAACTTAGATCTCCCTGACTAAACTCAATGTTCTATCTACTGTACCACCTAGCAGCTAGTATAAAAATTCTGTAGTTTCAGAGCTGTCTTATTTTTCCATGTCTCCCTAACTCTCTCTCTCTGTCTCTCTGTCTCTGTCTCTGTCTCTCTCTGTCTCTGTCTCTGTCTCTCTATATATATGTATATATGTATATATACACACACATACATACATATTTATATATGTGTTATATATATATATATATATTTCTGTTTACTTCTAAGCATTCTTTTAGATGCCTTATTAATACTGTTTTCTTTATTTTTTGTTTTTTGGGGCATCATTATCACTAGCCCTGACCCCATTGCCTTACCCCCTTCCTTGACATTTTAAACATCTCTTACCTTTTAAAGAAATGTAGTCAATGATAACAAAATCGCATATTGGCCATGTCCAAAAGTGTGTATTTCATTTGATACTTCCTAGCACATCATCTCTTTGCCAAGAAATAAAAAGCATGCTCTATCATTGGTGTTCTGGTTAGTCATTCATTGAACAGAGCTCTCATAATTTTCAAACTTCCTTTTCTTTATAGCAATGGTGTCATCATTGTGTAATTTTTTTCACCTAGTTCCATTTACTTCAGTTCAGTTCATACATTCCTCCCAGGTTTCCCTGAATCTGCCTCTTTTTTCGTTTCTTACAGCCCAATAATATTCCATTACATGCACATACCAGAATTTATTAAGCCATTATCTACTTGATGGACACCTCCTTATTTTCCAGGTCTTTGCCACAAGAAAACATGCTGTTGGGAATATCTGTCTACATATAAGTACTTTTATTCTGTCTATTACATCTTTGGAGTAAATACTTAATAATGGTACAACTGGATCTCAGGTTATACACTGATTAGTGACTTCTTTATCATGGTTCAGAACTGATTTCCAGAATGACTGGACCAATTTCACATCTACACAAAAATGCATTTGTGTGCTAATGTTCCCACATCTTCTTCAATAAATGTAATTTTATTATTTTCTTTGTTATCTTTATCAATCTAAAGAGTGTGAGGTACAACCTCAGAATGGTCTTAATTTTAATTTCTCTTAATCTCGGAGCTTTGAAGTATTGCTTTGTTTTGTTTTCTAATATTATTGAGACCTTGGATTTCTTCCCTGTTCATATCCTTTTGACTATTTACTATTTGAGGAATGGGTCTTATATACTTGAATCAGTTCCCCTGCAAACTTTTATTTTTAAAAAAATTGCTGTGAAAATTTCCCCGGTTAACTTTTTCCATTCTAATATTGATTAAAATTGTTTTGTGTAATTAAAATAAAATTCTGTGCTTGAGATAACCTGTTTTATCTCTGGGGATCATCTATGTTCCCTGTTTAATCCTGAAGCCCTTGTTTCTCTGTGATTGTCAAAATTATCTCCTTCTCTTCTCCTTTAAATTTGTTTAGGTGACTATTATGTGTGAGTACAATGAGCTTTAGAGACTATTGCAGTATGCGATGTGAAGCTGTTTCAGATTTTCTCTTTAGTTTTTGCCAAATAATGATTCAGTGAATTGAAAATTTCAGAGTAGTGAAGGATACAAAAATCACCTAAAGTACAAGTCATAGGATTAATAATTTTGAGCTAGAAGGGATCTTAAAGGTCTTCTAGTCAAACTCCCTCATTTTATAAATGAAGAAACTGGGGTCCAAAGGATTTAAGTAGCTAGCCTGGAGGTAGCAAGTCACAGAGTCAGAATTTATACCCATATCCTCTCCTTCCAAATGCAAAACTATTTCCACTTCATGCTTCTTCCCTGGGCTAGGCATGTCATTCTCTTCCTCAAGAACCATCAGTGGTTTCCTATGTTCTGTGAGATAAAATACAAATTTCAGTTTGACTTGAAAACTTTTCACAATCTGGTTTCACTCTATCTCTCCAGGTTTATTTTGTATAATGTTCTTTTGTTCACTTTTTGTTCCAGCCATTATCAAAACTTGGTATTCCATAGCCTACCTCTATGTATTTACATAGTCTGTACCTCAGTGTCTAAAAGCAAAATCCTCTTTACCTCTGCCTCTTCAAATCCCTGGTATACTCTATGACCTGGCTCATGTATCACCTCTTAAAGGAAGCCTTTCATGGGTTTACTCATTTTTGTTATTCTCTCCCTCTTCAAATGATCATTTTTAATAATTTTCTGTGTGTGTGTGTGTGTGTATATATATATAGTTATAGTTACAGTTGTTATAGTTATAGTTATGTAAACTCCTTTAGGACTGGGAATGTCCTTCAACCTATCTTTGTATACTTAACACTTAGTACATTGCCTGGAACATGGTAGGGACCTGGTGTGAGTAGATGGGTGAGTGGATTTTAATCAGATAAATACAAGTAAATGAACTCTAAATTTCATGATTCTTATGAATGCTGATAAACTTTTATAAGAAACTAGTAGTAGTCCTATATACACAGAAATAAATAAGGAACTCCCCACACTACTACTGAAATCTTAACTCCCTCTATCACTTTGCTTTAATATTATAAGGCTAGAGGTTTGAAAGCTAGAAATGAAATGAGATGTCATTTAGTCCAGCCTTCTAGCTCTGAACAAGGAAACAGTGGAAGTACATGGAACATAAGGACCACAAAAGAGTTTAGGACTCCTACAGAGTAAAGGAAGTTAGCTATGTTCTCTCCTAATGAAGAGGGGAGATGATGGAACTGAAATAAAAATCTATGCATATCCCTGTATCTAATATAAACATGAACAGCTCAGTTGCTCTATATTTATTCTAATGCAGTACCTGATTTGACAAAGAGTAAAAAGGACATTAGATATATAGATATGCATCTATGCATCTATGTATATACATATCAGTATGGATATTACATATATAAATTATAGATATATACATAATTCTATTTATATACAATACAAATCATGAGATGCACAAATTTAGAGACATCTTCAATCTATGTGTTCATATGGAATATTTATGCCTGACCTGTGATAGCTGTGGTAGAATCTCCCAACCTGCTATTGGTCTGATCAGCCACAGTCGCATACTCTGTACCTTGACACCGAAGTAAAGATGTGATTTTTGTCCTTTTCAAGCACGGACAACTACACACAAAGGCACGTATGCACACATACACTTATGTATATATGATATATGTGTGTATATGTGTATATGTATGTGTTTATATCTATCTATACATGTCAATGTGGATAGACGGGAAGGGGTGTATCTCCATGCTTTATTTCCTTGTTTGCCAAGGGCAATTCATTACCTACTAGCAAATCTACTGGTGATGAGATTGAATTTGCACTGGTTTTTAAACAACAGACCATTTGTTGCAAAGACCATACTAAAAAAACATTTCCAATATAATAAAACCTGCCACAACTTGCATTCTGCCTTTGAGAACCCTGGTTTACCACCATGCCATGATAAGGCCTGAAAATGTTTGTGGTGTTTTGTTTTGTGTTAAGTGATATAAACTACCATATTTTAATATTTCATTTTTAAAACTGTCAATATGTTCACACTTTGAGGACAGGAAACATGTCAAGTTTAAGTTCTCTGCTGGGCTTGCTTAGGAAAAGGAATAGAGAAGTGCTACATATATTGTCACAGTAGGGAGAAGCCATAAATTAGTACAAAATTTCTAGCTTTGGGCAGAGAGGATCCCTTTTAGAAAATCTCTTCCTACTGTGAAAATTGGCTCCTAAATCATAACTAGGTTACCTTGAAAAGATGTAGAACTCTTCCCAATTCTTTGGATAATTGAATGTTTTGGATAGTCTCTATTGTATCTTTTGCTCTTTTGTCGCATTCTTATACCACAACATTATGAATACTTCAGAACTGAACACGTTTGTACCCTCTTGTATCTTCAATATTCCCCTCTATTTCCTTCCTTACCTTCACACACCTCCCACTACTTTCTTTTTGACCAAATACCATCTGCGGTTTTCTCGTAGTTTCCACCGTCCATTAGATAATCCAAAGTGTCAGTTTATTTTCTTAAATGCTTTCTTGAAATCCAGAACTAATTCCTTTCTAAGGTCAAAGCTCAGCTTTCTTCTTGCCCACAGTGACATGATATTCTGCTCTCTTTTGTCCTCCATAAAAGCAGATTACATGCTGTAAAGTAGATATGAACCATAATGATGTTCATTTGCCCTCAGTGCAGTAGAAGTGCCTCAGAAAGGAGTTACAGTTTTCTGTTCTGCTTTTACTATGTGTATATAAGTTGCAAGATTTGGAGAGCATATGCATTTTCTAAAATTCCCATTCCTCTAAAAACCCTAAAGTTTGGATCTCAGTATTCTTTCTTTTACTCTCTAGAGACAGAATTGGTATGTTCAAAATACAAAAGCCAAAAGAAAAAATAGTGGTGGCCTGTCTCACAAGGATGTCATATTGATTTTTTTTTCCTGAAGAGATTATGGGATCAAATAGATAATTCACCATCATAGGGACATTCTTGTGTGGAGACTCTATCTACCTACGTAGATAAACAATTCATCTGTAACTTACATTTCTAGAGAGTTGTCTGGACTACTGAGATATTAAGTAATTTGCTCTGGATCATGTGGACAGTATTAAGCCAGAAACAGGACTTGAAACTAGCTATCCCTGACTCCAAAGCTCGCCTTCTCTTTTCTATACCAAGCTTCGTCCCTTTAATAAATTATAGTACCTGAAAAAAATGCTTTCATCATCAGATGAAAGTCAGTAAAATATACTTTTTCTGTTTCAGTATTAACATCGCCTTCAACAGCCTTCCATCTTTCAAAGGAAATTTACTAGGTACTTTCTATTAGTAACCTGTGCTATTTGGCCAAAAAGAAAATCTTTTTTATGCATGGGCACATGGTCACAGAAAAGCCATAATTGTTGAAGACAATTTTGTTCTCACTCCTGATAATGAAGATGGATTTAACATAAGGAATATGAACATTACCATAAAAAAGACAACTTAAAATATCATTATTGCATTATATTTGGGGGGGAGGGAATAAAGTGACCAAACGATATATAATCCCATTGCTAGAGACTAGTGGTGTCAAACCCAAATAGAAAAATATCCCTGGGGACTGCATATTGCCTTAGAAAATCACAAATTCACATTATCTGTGTTGTATTTTTTTTTATTATTTTTTGCTAGACATTTCCCAATTACATTTTAATCTGGTTCTACCGCACTTAGAAGTTTTGCAGCATGTGGACTACCAGTTTGATACCTCTTCTATAAGGAACCCTTGGGATGAAAATGCCTTGTATCAATGTAGACAAGTAATTGATGTCTTAATTCTGTTCTTAGAGAGTTACCTGTAGCATTGAGAGGTTATAAGACTTATCTCCAGTTTCATTGCCTGTATATGTCAGAAGCAAGATTCAAACCAAAGTATTCTCAATCCCAATGTTGGATCTTTATATTTATTATGTTACATTGTATCTCACATAATATATATCCCCTCAGTACATGATGTATGTATTTTTAAATGTGCATATAGAACTACACTTATTGAGTTGATTATAACATGCCACTTATGTCAGTTTTAATCCATTTCTGTGCTAAATAGTCTCATGAAACCCTATTTCATAGTTAGTTTTTACCATGATCCTAATCAGTAATTTCAAATGTGTTGTTCACTTATTGCTAATCACAAGCAAGAATAAGCAGGAGAATGGGAATGACAAATAGAAAACAATCAGAAAAATTACTCCAAGACCATGATAACCGATTAGTTGTATTTTTCATACATGAAGGAGAGCTTAATAATTAATAAACAATTTACATTTATAATCACTCTAATATCCAATGCTTTCTACATTTTTCTCTATCATTTTAACTTCATATGATTTTTTTTCTCTCTCAGGATTATTTAGCTTGTAAGCTGATTTATTTGGTAACAGAAGGGTTAAAAATGTTATCATTTGCTAGAGTGCAATCATTTTCACAGGTCCAAATTTGAACTGAATTCAATTATGAGAACAATTTGCATCATTTCATCCCTAATGAATGGATCTAACTTTGTTTTCCACATTTACCCCATTTAAAATGGAAGAAATTGAACAAATGTGGTATGCAGAAAGCTCAAACCATTCCTGCTAATGGTGGAAATACTTAAGTATCATCGGTATCTAGCTAATATAAACCAAAGTGGTTTATTACCACTGTTTTGTGATTTATGGCTCACATTATTACTTTATTTTGAAATAGTCACATTAAAAATTAATGTGTGGTGAAAGAAGAACACACAACTAGGAACAAAGATCATGTTTTATCAGATGTAAGACCATTCAATGATTTATTTCTCATAATACATGAATGCCTTAGTGGCATCTTTGCTGTGCTGCTGTGAGCAATGGGCCTTCAAATAAGAATTTTCAAGGTGAGGTTGTCCTACTTTTGTTTCCAAATTATAGGCTGTGTACTGTTAATTTTTAAAAGGATTGAGTAGTTTATAACAAATGTGAATAATTTATGGGAAATGTTCTCAGCATTGATTAGTGTTCTTTTGTAATAGAATGTCTTTATGATATGCATCATTCCTTTAATGCTTTATGAAAAGTCAGAGGACCTGTTACTGCATTGCTTAATGGACAAATCAACTTTAATTTTAATCATATATATCATGAAAGATAAATACATACTCTGCCCCTTGGGGATTCATAGAACATTAACACCAAACATTAGAACAAAGTAATCTGGAGAGAAGTTAACACTAGGTCATTTCCATTGAGGATCTAATTCTGAGTTACCATATTCTTAAAAAAATCAGAATAAATTTTTTATTGGACCTTTTATTAGGCTAAAATTTTGGGCTTCCTCCAAAAGGGAGAAAAAGAATCCCAAGAAGTCCATTCCCAAAATCATTTAGCAGCTTTCCATGTGGGAACTCACCTAAGGAAATGGCAACATATTTCTACAAGTGCACAATACCCTGAATTGCTCTAGATAAATTTATTTGTTTCTGCTTATCTTTTTTCAATTTTTCTAATTTACATCAATATTATAATCCAATTTAAACCAACAATATGATAAAAATTAATTTTTTCGGTGTATTTATTTTAGTCAAACTACTTGCCCTGTTTCCCTCTTTTTTTTGTCCAGCACATAAACATTAGTAGGTCAATTAGTAGATCAAGAAATATGTCCTGAAACATTCACCTTTTCAATTCACAAAATACTAAGCAATGTAATTTACAAACTTGCATTCACAAAATCAGAATGAAATGGAGTTCAGAAAATGTTAGCTTATGAAGTCAGGAACAAAATAAAAATAATTAAGGTCTACCAATGAATATTTCCATGTAACCGTAAGAGTGCTCAGAATATGGTCCAGCCTACATTCTCTGCATGCTCATTCATGTAACTGACACTTTAACATCTGTTTCATCTGTCCTGAGTACACCACCAATTGCTTCATCTGAAGAAAAACTCTCCTTGAATTCTACATCTTTAATCAAGCCAATCCCTAGATACTTTTGAATCCCTTAATATAAACAGGAAGAACTCAGCACTTTCACATATTTAATTATGGCAACAACCAACCTTTTTTACATTTATTCAACAAACATGTAGTAGGCTCTAAGAAAAATAAAAAAATTTGACTAAGATCCAGATCTTATTCTTGTACTTTCCTAGAATTAAATTCTATCTGGGAGATGGCATACATAGAAATAATATATGATCACTGCATCAGAGTTTACCAAAAAAAACACGTTAGAACTGATGGAAAAAGTCATTACTACTACAGAGGGTAGGAATGATTCTTCTTTACTTATGTCTTTTCACTCAGGTTTACATTGTAAACCTAACTCCAATACCAACTAACCATCTCAAAAATACCTGTCTTCTTCAGTCACACGGGAAATGGCACGGGCAGTAGGATTATTTTCTAAAGTCAAATGCGACTAGTAGAAAAATAGAAGTGTGCTTGTATGTTTCAGTGAGTCTGTGATTACATGATACAACCAGCAGTTCCAATTCTGTGTTTTTAATGGTATAACCAGCAACTATTTATGTGTTGTACTGTCTCATCCTATAAATGAATGAAGCAAACACTATGAAACAACTACCGTGTGTCAGACTCTGTGTAACTATGAGACTATGTAACTATTCTACCATCCATCTTAAATCCTCCACAAGAGGTCCATTCAGCAGGGAAAGGGACTTCTTCTACATGTCTTGATATTAACAAAAAATACCAATTTCCTATCAATACTGGATCACTAATGTGATCTTTATACAAAGTATAGTTCATAAACACCCATTTCTGCATTGCATCTAGTATATTGCTGGCATTTGCTCATTATAAGTAATAAACACTGATTGTTTGAATAGTTGGACCAGAATGGAGAAGGAAAATAAAGGATGATCAAGAGTCAGGAGAAGGAGAGCAAGTTGAGTGAGAGAAGAAGAGAGAGAAAGAGAAGGGAAAGAGAGACAGACAGACAGACAGACAGAGACAAAGACAGAGAGGCAGACAGAGAGACAGAGAGAGAGAGACAGAGAGAGAAAGAGAGAGAGACAGAGAGAGAGAGAGAGAGAGAGAGAGAGAGAAATCCCTTGACACAGAACAGAGAAAAAAAATCAATAGGAGACATTTCTGCAGGGAATAACTTATGACGGAGAAAGATGAGAAAATTAAATCAGAGTTACTCTGTATTGTTTTGTGCATCAAGTAAGAGAGAATGTGGATTTAAAAAAAGGGATCAAACTATCTTTCCACAAACAGTGAGCTTCCTAATAAAAAAAATGGATTATTGCATGGTAACTGCACTGTTAGACCATGATTTTAAGGAAATAGTAGCTTAAAGCTCCAGCATTATTTATGTGAATGTGTTTATATATGTGTGTCTACAGGTTTTTAATGCGAGGAGCACTGATCTACATGAGTCCACAATCTAGTCCGCAATCTGCTATTTACTAACTGTGAAAACTTGGACAAATCATTCAATCTTCTTTGTCCCTAGGTGTACAGTATGTGAAATGGATATTATAACAATTGTATTACTTAAAGACAGTACCCTCAATCAGGTGATTTCTTGAGGTCCCTGTAAGCTCTAATATTTGTGATATGGGAGAAGAAATATTTATAAAACTTATAAAAATACTATTTAAATTTATGTTCCTTTTTTCCTATTAATAAGTATTTATGGTTTTCATAGGTTATCCCAGCATTTCAGGATTCAGGAATCATTCTATTTTCTCTAAATAGTTTAAAATAGTTTTTTAAAAAAGTTTAAAAATATTAATTCTGTCCCATAAAGGCTCATTACTGAAATGAAGCCCAGCACTTTACCTAAGTTATCTCTTTAGATATTTTAATATGTTTGCTTTTAAAATGTGTAAGTGTGACATGTAATTGGGGGGGGGAAGATAAGGCATATTTTAAAAATAAATGAACTGCTTAGGTGCCATGAAAATAAATTTTATTTAGTACTAATAATACCCATATTACAGGGCATTCTGAGATAATGATACCTCTGCAGTGAGGGCTTACTGAGCTGAAACTTTTCAGGGCTGTTCATTGACCTTTGGTGTCCATCTGTCACCCAGCTCTTACCTGTGGCTCCAAGAAGTTGTATCATGTGCAGCAGCCATACCCCAGGAAAGCAATCTTGACAGATAGGCTAAATGAGGCTGAAGGTAACCAAAAGGCCTCAAACCCTTCAGTGAGTTAAAGGGATGTCCACCTCAAGCATGTGAAGACTTCCCCAAGCAGAATGGGTGGATGTGAGTAAGTTTTTCTAATGGCCATGAAAGTGACTGAGGCAGGCAGTGTAGAATACTTAAAACTTGGTCAGATATTGAAGATGCCAGGATCATCCACTGAATCCTAGACCATCACCAGTTGTTTGACTTTTATCCTGATGCTGGACTTCAATAACTTTGGAAAAGAGAGTGGGCTGATAGCTTTGTACAACTCTGTCTCACAAATTCAATTCGTGCACAAGTCATCACCCCATGATGTCACTGATCAGCTTTAAAAATGAAGGATGAACAACAATGTATATCATAATCGAGTTTTTGTAAACGTCAGAAAAAGTTCAGTTTATTATGCCACATAAGGAAGCAAACCAACAAAAGTCTCCCTTTTAGTGTACTTACTTACATTAGGGGTTCTTAATTTGGTTTCTCATGTTCTTCTCCAGTAAACAGATGTCAGATAGTCCATAAATTTGAATGAGATACACACATGTGTATACATAGATATAGATATAGATATAGATATACTAGATATAGATATAATTGGTTTATTCTGTAATGTTATGTATTTTATCTAAAAATATTATTTTAAGAAGGATTCAGCTGACTGTTCAAGGGACCCAAGATAGAGGAAGATTAAGAACTCCCATTATATACTACTTCAATAATTAATAAGTGTAACTTGGGGTATGTTTAAAATCAATAAGCCTAAAATGAAAATATTCTCCACCCTAGTAACAAAAAGTACAAATCAAAATAGTGCTGTGGTTTCTTCTTATATTATGAAAATTAACAAAGATAAAATAAGAACAACTGGAAGAACTGTGATTGGTGGAAATGTGCAATGCTCCAATCATTCAACTTGAATTCTACAAATAATGTAACTCAAAGAATTTAACTTAAGGTCTATAAACTTTCACCCAGCAATTCCATTACTGTATATATAGTCAAAGGAAGTAAAAGATAGACACAAAAGTCATCTGTGTATACATGCATGTATGTATAATTGTAAATATATTTGCAGGGACGTGCACATATTTGTGTGTATATATGTGTGTATGTATATATGTATATTCATATTCTTTGTGGTAACAAAGTACTAGAAACTGAGTATCCATCCACTGGGGAAAAAATCCTGATGATAATTCTCAACAGATATTCTTTTGTTGAAAACAAAATAGGGGGGGCGGAGCCAAGATGGCGGCGTAGCAGCAGCAATATATCGCAGCTCTCACATAGCCACCCCCAAATACCCATGGAATAGGACTCTGGACCAACCTAGAACTTCAAAAACGCACACAGATACTTCCCACT
>JAQQSV010001636.1:0-26199 GCA_028646515.1 Pseudochirops corinnae
AGCCTTCCAGGCAGGCCCTCTCAGCCTTCCAAGCGGCCCTCACCAGATTCTGGTCTCAGAAAAACTCCAACTCAGTTCTCAGTCAGTTCTCAGCTTCCAGATGCTGGGAGAGAAACTCTCTCTCTGTCTCTCTCTCTCTCAGCTGGCCTCAGTCTCCAGGATTCTTCCTTCACTGGGAGCAGTGTTCCAATTCTATCTATCTGTCTCTGGAATTCTTGCTTATGTACACACCTCAGCCAATCCCCTTTTTCCACATCAACAGGGGCTCAGCCAATCCCCTTCTTCCACATCAACAGGGGAGTTCATGCCTTCTCAACAGTGGGACAGAGTTTGTACCTTCCACACTTAGCACTTAGTACTGAGTGCTAAGTATCTTGCTAAACTGATTACTATTACAGCTGCCCACATCTGGGCTGGCACAGCTCAGGGCTGCTCATCTACCTTTGGTGTCTACCTGTCACCCAACTGTCATCCATGGCTCCAAGAAGCTGTGGAATGCATAGCCACATTCCAGTAAAACCATCTTGGCAGAGGAGCTAAACCAAGTTGATGGTAGCTGACAATATGCATATCTGTTGATAAGTTCGGTAATGTCTACCCCAAGCCTGTGAAGACTGCCCCAACAGAGTAGGAAGATGAGAACAATTTGTTCCAATGGCCACAAAGGCAGCTAAAGCAGGAGCTGTGTCAGGCATTGAAGATATCAAGGTAATCTATAGTATCCTGAGGTATCACCAATCATCCTGACTTTTTTTTTTCTTGCCATTGGATTTCAGTGACTGTGGAAAAGAGAGTTAGGCTGATGACTATGCAACTTTGCCTCACTTGAGTCCGATTTCATTGATCTTTTTTGAAAATGAAGGCAGAACAACAACAACAAAAACAATAATAATAATATTGAGGTTGATGATTAGATCTGTAATGAGGTGCCAGGTTTTGTAGAAAGAGGAATGAAGGGAGTTGGGAAATGAAAATATTTCTCACTCCCTGTCCATCTCTAAAACTTAGCTTATTTCTCCTATTTTATACATTCTGTGACTTTGGAGGCTAAAGGAGGTAAAATATACAAAATTCAGTTGAAAGAAAATGACTTTCATTCTCTGTTTCTCATCTCATCCCTATTCTGCTCCTTAACACCAACTAGAAGAGAAAAAGAGGAAGGAGAGAAATAAAGGAAAACTATATCTTGCTGCTACACCCCACTATCCTCTCCAGTATCCTCTTCATCACCCCTGTGATCTCCAATCACCCTCCCTATTCTCCTTTTTCACTGCAGAACTTGCCTTTGACCAGATCTTTACTCCCCAGTCTTCTCTTCATTGTACTTAATTTACAAGATCAAGAGTTAGAAAGATCCTCTGAAGGTATCTAATCCAACTCCATCTTTCAGTTGAAGAAACTGAGACCTAGAGAAAATAAATAACTTGCTTGTGGCTACACAGTAAATAATAGAGTTCAGATGTGAGCCCCACTGCTATATCAAACCCAGCACTTACCTTGGCTGAGCTGGCCAGAAGTGAGCATGACTGGCATGGAAATTTCTTCAAATGGGGCTCCCTGAAGGAGCTCATAAGAGAAGTAGACTGCAGCAAGTGTGGTGGTATCTCCCACATGAGAAGGCTTCTAGGACCAAGTTGAAAATGTCCAAAGATTTAGGAACTGAGCAGGTTTAGAGAAATGTTGCGTTTAGTTGGAATATAGAATTTTGAAGGGGACAAGTATGAAATAGATGTGGACAGAGATTTAGACTCCAAATGTATACTTCTAGAGCCATGGCTTAGACTCCACTGGGCTTTAAATGTCAGCTTGAGGGAGTTGTACATTACTGTTGATGAAATGGAAAACCAATGAATATTTCAATCAAGAGAGTGATATAGATAGCCCAATTGCTTAGAAAGATTACTTTCGCTATTGAATGGAGCGTTATTTAAGTCAAAGAATCATAGATTATTCTTGAAGAGGAATAAAGAAATTAGTGCAGTGATTTTAATCTGCACCTTAAGGTAACAAGAAACTACATTTCTTAGGACATAGTTCTGAGTTAGAGTAAGTCTTGAAGAGGATCCATTACAATCCCTTAATTTTACAGCTAGGGAAACTGAATTTTTTTTAAAAAAGTTAAGTTACTTAATTGAGTTAACACAATTGGTAAGTCGGAGATGCAGATCTGAACCCAAGCTCTCCTGCCTCTGAATAATTTTTACCATTCGTTAGCAAATTTTCCACAGAGTCTCAAAATTTCCTCAATTCCAAGGCCTTTTTTCTCCCCCCCCCAATTTAGACCTCACCCTCTTGGGAAATTTTAAAATTCTGCTCTCTGGCAGCAACCTCTTACACTTCCTCCTTTTCCACTTTCTTATTCTCTTTAGTTCTGTTCTTTATCTTTATTGTAGACTACAAATCCTATAATATTGTGACACTGGTATGGTAATTCCTTCCATAAACTTCATGCTCCAGTCAAATTGGAGAAATCTGTGTTCCCAGAATATACCCTGAATTCTTTCACCTCCATACTTTTGCTCAAACTTTCCCCCGTATCAGGAACTCCATTCCTCCCCACTTTTATCTGTTGAATTACCACTTCTCTTTTAAAGCTAAGTTCTTTTGCCTAATCTTTCGGGGAATCTTTCCAGATCTGCTCCCCCTGCTCCAGTGCTACACATATCATTCATTTATTACCTTCCCCACCAGGTCTCATACTACTGTCTTAGACAACCTTCTATTTCATGTACCTACGTACCCTGTTTATTATACTTACCTGTATTGATGTCTGATTATGCATTAGACTGTGAGTGCCTTGGGAACAGGGAATACATACACACAGGTATGTTTATACATACATATTCATAGGTAGTTATATATGTATGTACATATTTATATGAATGTGAGTATATATGTCTCTCTCTCCATATACATATGGAGAGAGACAGAGACAGTGACAGAGAGTGACAGAAAGAGAAAGACAGAGAGAGAGAGAGAGAGAGAGAGAGAGAGAGAGATGGGTATATGTGTATATGTGTGTGTGTTCCCTATAAATGTGTGTATGTATATACACACACATACATATTCATGCCTTACTTAAACTCTGCATTTCCTAGCATGCTATCATAATGTACTATATCATATTTTTCAGATGGTGTGAATCAGAAACACTTTATGTACTTGTACATATAATTTAAATGGCATATTATAGATCAAAATAGCATTATATCTTTGAAATGGAGTTGTATAACTCTCATTGGATTGTCTCTTTTTCTGTTTCTATACTAAAAATTAAGCCAGGATCTAGGCTTTCCTTACTATTTTTTTTTCTTTAAAAAAATAATGAATTTTTAGGAATCAGTACCATGAAGGTCTAATAAAAATTAAATAGTGTTACATTATTCAAAACCACATGAAGCACATAACATAGGGCTTTGTGCAAATTTATATTTCAACTTAATTAACTTTTATACTAGCCTTTTAAAATCCTCTTTAGAGAAACAGACTACATATAAAAGTTTGATGTATATTTATCATGCTGTGAATATTGGTCCCCTGTTATATATTCCTCTGTTTATTATAAAACCCTGTTAATAGTGGAAGAGAATCTAAGTAAAGTGAAGGACCCTGCAAAATGAATTTTATCCTGTTGATTCATAAAAATGAAGAGAAAATAAATTTGAATTAACTCAGCTCCACAGTCTCAATGTGGGCAAGGACAGAAAATAGGAAGTAATTGAAATTAGTACTGACCCGAATACCACAATCTTGGTGATTCCATGAATGGCTTCCAATGAGAAATGAATTGGAAGCAGTGACTTTCTTGCATGGAAAGAGTAGCACGTGAACACATATAAACAGATACCTGGTTACTCCATTCCTATGGGAAATGTTTATTTTTATAAGCTCAAAAGGTGACAAGTTCAGAGTGAGTCTCAAGAAACCTCCTACAGTAAAATTAAACCTCAGATTTGAAGTTAAGGCAGAGAAAGAATAGAAAGTGTTTGGGAGAAAGTATGCATAAGTACCTCAATGTTTTGTATAGTAAGAAAAAAAGATAATGAGATTTAAGATTTCACAATGTTTGTTCCCTCATATAGCAATTTCCTTAAATTCCACTGCACTTTTATATTTTTCTGCTGCTTCTTTGTCAAAGTCATTGTGTCAATGCCAATTCCAGGAGAGTATTTTTAGGCTTAATAAGATGTGGTTCTTGCGGTTTAAAAAAAAAAAAAGGAGAAAAACCTTGATTTTGCTGCCCATACCATGCTGTGTTGCTCCCAAAATTCCATGATAATATAAAAAGAAATTCAATCTTTTTATGCCTTTGCTATTTCTTCAGCCCATCATTTTTCTACTTTAGACCTTTTAGGGGCTTACATCAATGCTGCTGGCATGGCTATTCTTATATCTCCCCACCAAACCATTTTATTCTTGGCTTTAAGAGTTATTTTTATCATCTCTTTCCTATCCATACAATGATCCTCTTTGATGTCTTCCTCCCTGTTCCATTTTTTAACCTTAATGAGGTCTTCAGACTTCCTTTAGTTCAGCATAGATAGACCCAGATTTTCCCCTCATCTCTTTTACTAGTGAGATTTCTAAAGTCTACTCACTTTGAACCCTTTAAATTCATGTACTATAAGAGACAGTGTTGACTATATGAAAATCTTAAAGGAATAGAACTTGTCAATGTTATAGTTTTGGAAAACTACTGAAACTTCTTCTATGAAAAATTGAACAGTCAGTTATCTGTATTTCTTTTGTTTAAATATTAAGACCATGTCAAGTTAACTTTACTCATTAGGGTCATTAACTCATAAGGTTCAGATGTAGCTTATAAGATATATAAAGTACCTTGCAAAGCTCTAAATGCAATAAACGTGAGTTGTTTTTTGTGGTGGTGGCGGTGGTGGTGGTAGTAGTAGTAATAGTAGTATTAGTCCTAATTATCTAAAGGCTGTGAAAAGTTACTTTCCTTTACTGGTGGCCATGAGTCTAACAAATCTCAGGACTTGACTCTTGAGGAAAAAAAATAATCTCTTACTGTTAAAAAAAAAAGAAAAGAAAAGAAAAGCTATCATTTTTGTATGACTAGCCTGGAAATTTTTGACTTAGCCTTAAACTGTAGGAAATTGCTTAGCATTCCCCATCCTATATACCAGTGGTTCTCAACCTGTGGGTTGCGACCCCTTTGGGGGTCAAACGACACTTTCACAGGGGTCACCTAAGAACAGCTCCTCTATCTGTCTCCAGGCGGGTCCTCCCACATGCAGATACACCCACATACAAGTATTAAAGGGTCTAGGCATTAGAAAGGTTGAGAATCATTGCTGTATACTGAGGTAAAAGAGTAGGAGGTTGCAGCCAATGGTTGAGCTACAATAACTCCCCTGAAATCTAGGTGATAATCTGGAGATCATCAAAAAGATTATGGAAGGGCAATACCACTGAAAAAAACACCTATGTTAATTAATTTGTTTTAAAAATATATAAGATAGGGGCAGCTAGGTGGCGCAGTGAACAGAGCACCAACCCTGAAATCAGGCGGTCCTGAGTTCAAATCCTGCCTCAGACACTTAACACTTACTAGCTGTGTGACCTTGGGCAAGTCACTTAACCCCAATTGCCCTGCCCTCCCCCCTCCAAAAAGCAAAAAAATAAAAATATATAAGATAAAAGAATAAAAATTCAGACCTAAAAGACATCCTAAAAGGTTTATCTTTGAATAAGTAGATTCTATCACTGAGGTTGTCTTGAGAAATACAAAATATGAAAATGTAAGCATTGCAGGAATCACATGAATAAAAAGAACCTATTATCAAAAAACATTGAGGAGGGAGACTTGGCTTGTGAATGAAGAATATCACGTGGATACCATAGGAGTCATTGTGAAGAAATATTGGAGGTACTTCCTTCCAGTTTTTTAATTCTGTATCTTTGTATTTCAATGATGATAGAATGATTATTTAGCTAAATTTGCTATTTGAAATATAACTTTATTTCATAAATCTATTACTTTTCCTATTCCAGACAAACCTTGTGAAGCTTCTTTTAATGTATCAGGCCAACCCAAATCTTCTTAACTGCAATGAAGAAAAACCTTCAGGTGGGTTCATAAACCTTTTCTGGTCATCCCGTTTATTCATTTATTTGGGAGGAGGGATTGGTACTGTTTTGCTTATGCTGCCATTTTTTTTTTTTGAGACTGGAATTGTAATTTTATCAGTATAGGAAATTTCTGGTGAAGAAACCCTCTATACAAATGTAGATCAACTATTCTGCAACTGATAGTTTCTAGCAGTGCTGAGATGAAATGACTACTCCAATGTCATACAACCAGTACGTCCCATATAAAGAACTTGAATCCAGGTTTTCATTACTTGAAGATGGACTCAATATCCATTATACCAGTAACTTTTGGTCTCATGACTCCTTTGCAGTTTTAAAAATAATTAAGGAACATGCAAACAGCTTTTGTTTATGTGGGATATAGCTATCTATATTTACTTAAATAGAAATTAAAATGCCATTAGTATTATGAAAATAGTTTTGACCTTCTGGATCCCCTGAAAGGATATTGGAAACTTTTTGGGTTTCCCGAGACCACGTTATGAAAATCTCTGCATTAAACTATCCTGCTGTAATGACTGTTCCAGACAGAGGAAGGAGCAAGCATTTATATAACACCTACTATATATGGCATTGTGCTAAGTACTTTACAAATGTTATTTCATTTTACTCTCACAACAACCCTGTGAGGAAAATGCTATTATTGTTGTTAGTTTACAATTGAAGAAACTGAGGCAAACAAACTAAGAGATTTATCCAGAGTGACATAGTTAGTAAGGATCTGAGACTAGATTTGAACCTAGGCATTCCAGCACTCTAACCATTGTGCAATGAACTTCCTCTATATAAAGATAGATCCACATAAATGCTGCCAGAACCATTTTGAGCATAATTCACAAAAAAAATTCAGTTTATTTTTTTTCTTTTACTTTTTTTTTTGGAGGGCAATTGGGGTTAAAGTGACTTGCCCAAGGTCACACAACTAGTTTTTTGTGTTAAGTGTCTGAGGCCACATTTGAACTCAGGTCCTCCTGACTCCGGGGCTGGTGCTCTATTCACTGTACCACCTAGCCACCCCCATTGTTTCTTTTTAAAGATTATCTTAAGTAATAGGGCATCAGAGAAGAATTACATTTATGGGTCCTGGTTACACACCACTACAGTCTGCCTCCTACTTTAAGCCAATGCAACATTATTCTTCAGTGTCACCATCCCTGAAAAGTTTCATTGACTGTTATGAAATGGATTTTTTTATTCTTACTAAATCTATCTTAAATTAGAAGACTTTTTTGCCTAATTTTTGTTTATTATTTCTACTATGGAATTTAGAAAACATGGTTCACAGAGGAAAGCAATCATAGGCTAACCTTTAAAAAAAAATCTTTCAAATACTTTATCATATGGTAAACTGCCAGATTACCTCAGCATACTTCCTTTTTTTAAAAAAATGGAGCAACTTTTGGTAACTTTTTTTATCACTGTCTTGCCTTCATCTTCATAAATTTATTTCAATAGTCAATAAAGATATGCTTCATTAAATTTTCATTTAAATCATTTTGACACTAAAGTAAGGGTTGTTACAGATTGTATATTAGTCCATACCTCAAAAATTGAAATAAACATGTCAGTTAAGTTCAAAATTAGGTGATATGTCTAACATAATCACCAGATGGACATAAAAATCTCATTGATGGTGAGGGTAGTAAATAATTTATCAAGTCTTCTTTGTACCTTTTTTGTATCTCCAAGAAGCTCTAATCTAAAGCTTAAAAGTTTGATTTGCCTGAGGCATCTTTATTTCCTTCACTTCTGGGACTTTAACTTTTTGATGGGCTGTTTGCTTCTCTCTGTTTGTAATTTAGCTGGGATGAAGTTTTATTTTTCTAACCTACTTCAATTGTTAACAATTGCTTCTCCACCGAACTAAAACTAATTAGTCATAGCTTCTAACTCTGTGAAAATTGCATGTGTACTAAAGGTTAATTAGTTGTCAGTAAAATACAACCTTTGGTTCATATCATCACAAATTACAGAATCTTCACATTAGCCCTTTAAGTTTGGCTAGATTGGTACAATTTGAAAAAAAAATAAATTAAAAAAATTATTACTAAATTAGGACTCTTTGATAACAGTAATAAATACCATTTGAATTGTAGAGCCCTCTCTAAACCCATAACACCTTGCTTTATTCTTCCCAGCGTTGATAATTAGCATTAAAAAAGGAAGTGTTTTCTTAATAGTGGCGCTTGACTGTGTCACCGAGGTTGTCAAATAGAAATAACAATTCCTACTTGCCAAGGTTCTACAGATGTTCTTATGTTCAGACTAAGCTGTGCTCATTACGTTGACCTCTGGGTGGTCTACTTGCTGAGATCCAGTCACTCAGAAAGAATTGGCCTAGATATCAACAAGGGAAAAAAAATATCACGGATGAAGGAGCCATGTCGCCAACGTTGCCAAGATGCAGACATGCAATTGGACAACCCATTGAATTAACTCATCACATATCACAGTTCATTGCAAATTAAAATGAGCCAATATCTAGAATTGAATAAAAACCAGAAAATTTCACAGTGCTATCAATCATTTAAATTAACTCCCTATCCCTGAAACTCACTGAACCAATATTTTCCCAGTGACACAATATAACTGAAAATCATAGAAGGCCACAGTCTTGAGGGATCTTGATGGATCTCCTAGATCCTGATGGGTCTATCATCAGTGTATTCACTGCTCCACCTAACTATCCACTAACGTGTTCCAGGATCCTCTTTTCTTTGCTATACAGTCCCTTAAATTTATCATCCTACCACTCACAACTAAACTTTTAGAAAAATACTTCTTGTTTCCACTTTCCCATAATAAACATTCATTCTTATTTGGTGTCTAAACCCACATATATTCTCAAAATGATATTGCCTCTTCCACCTCTATACTGTATTACTTGGTGATTTCGTCAGGCCCCATGGATTCATTTATCAACATTTTGCAGACGTCTCATATCTATTTATGGAGCTCTAACATCTTTTTTTTTACGTCTAGCCTCACATCTTTAATTGTTCTGTTGTTGTTTTTGTTGTCATTCAGTCATTGTTCAGTTCTATCTGATTCTTTGTAACTCATTTGGGCTTTTCTTGGCAAAGATACTGGAGTGGTTTGTCATTTCCTTCTCCAGCTTATTTTACAAATGAGGAAACTGAGCTAACTGGGTTAAGGGTCTTGCCCAGGATCAAATGGTGAGCAAGTGTCTGAAGATAGATTTGAACTTAGGAAAATGTCTTCCTATCTGCACGTGCATCACTCTGTCAACTATACTACCTAGCTGTGCAGCTGGGATATACTGTGGCTATCTTAAATTCAACACGTGTCAGTATGAATATGTTATTTTTACCTCCAAACTGCCCTCTCTTCCTAACTTACCTGTTACTTTTGAGGACACCATTGTCCTTTCAGTCACTCAGGCTCATAACCTAGGTGTCATCTTCCATTGCTCTCTCGCTCTCTCGCTCTCTCTCTCTCTCTCTCTCTCTCTCTCTCTCTCTCTCTCTCTCAACCGATCACTAACAATCTTTTGCCAAGTCCTGTTGATTCTACTTCCACAATATCATATATACCCTATTCTCTCTTCTGAGACTGCCGCATCCTGGTACAGGCTTTCATTACCCGACACTTTGACTATTTCAATAGACTTCTTATTGATTTCCCTGCCTGAATTATTTCCACACTGTAGTCAATCTTCCACTCAGCTTTCAGAGTGTCCTTAATAAAGTTACTGACAGTGTGACTTCCCTACTCAGTAAACTACAATTATAATCATAATAATAATAAATATTGATATGTTGCTCATTCTATGCCAGCACTGTGCTAAGCACTTTGCAATTATTATCTTATTTGATTCTGACAACAACCCTGTGAGGTAAGTACTATTATTATTCCCACTTTACAGATAAGGAGACTGAGGCAAAAAAAAAAAAAAGAGGTTACATGAATTTCCTAGTGTCATATACTTAGTGAGTGTCTGAGGTCACATTTAAACTCCAGTCTTCCTGATTCTATGCCACTCTACTCTGCCACATAGCTCCCTCTTACCTCTAGCATCAAACGTAAAATCTGTTTGTCTTTCAAATCTCTTTATAACCTGGCCTCTTCCTACTTTTTCAATCTAGTTACACTAGGACTCCCTTCTATGTTCTCTTCTATCCAGTGATATTGTACTCCTTGCTGTTCCTTAAATATAACATTTTATCTCCTGACTCTATGTCCGGAATGACATATTCCTTGTCTCCATCTCATGGTTCTCATGGTTATCTTCAAGTCTTAATTAAAACCCCACCTTCTAAAAAAAGTCTCTCCTCCTCTTCTTTTTTTCTAGTGCCTTTCTTCTGAGATTACTTTTTTTATTTTTTGTAAATCTTGTTTATATGGAATTGTTTGTATATTGTTTCCCTCAAAGGACTGTGAACTTCTTGAGAAAATGGACTGGCTTTTTGCCTTTCTTTATATGTCCAGCAACTAGGAGGCAGAATGCATTGAGTGTTGGGCCTGAAATTGGAAAGACTCATTGGAATTCAAATCTGGCCTCAGACACTTTCTAGCTGTGTGACTCTGGGCAAGACACTTAACCCTGTTTGCCTCAGTTTCCTCATCTGTAAAATGACATGGAAAAGGAAATGGCAAATGGCTCCAGTGTCTTTGCCAAGAAAACCCCACACGGAGTCCTGAAGGGTTAGACACAAATGAAAGGACTCAACAAAAATAACCATATACCCAGCACTTTGCATACTAGCTGGGTCCTAGGAAGACCCGAGTAATGCTTGTTGACTTGATTTATCAAATCCATCATTTTTCTTCTCAGTTTTTATCCCCTTTAACCACGCTGAAACATCGGAGCCTATTCACTACTCCGCTCCCTTTTTGGATACTCTCCTCCATGACTTTCTTGTTCTATCTCCTCTTTTTTGATCCTCTTCTTTATGCCTTTTTGTTACAACAAAACCAGACTCTAACTGTTTCTGTTGAGGTCAGGTACTTCTGTATGCACATCAATCCTTGATTCTTCTCTGCATTTTCCTACCTCTCTTAATTCACTCAGGCGCTCCTCCTTGCTTGGAAGATACTTTCATACCTTTTTTTTTCTTTCTGAAGCTCTTTTTTTTTACCTCAAAGCTCACCTAAGAGATTGTTTTTCTATGTCGCTTCCTTGTTGTCTTTTATCTACAGGGGATGACTCCTATGCCACTCTATTCTGCCACATTTGGGTTTTCCAATAATATTTCATATATCTCCTTTGCCTTTATCATATAGTCTTAGTCACATTCTAATTAAGGGAGACAACACTTATAGGAGAGCTCCTTCATAGGGTCTGCTCTGCTAGGCTTTGCATTGCCTGGATAAATCTGAAGCAGTAGGAGGCCAAGATGGATCTCAAAAGGAGAGCATACTCTTTGGATGGGATCCTTACCCGAGTTTCAGATTCTTTTATACCTTATATCTGAAGTCCAGCTCAAATGTCACCAGCCTTTTCTGATTCCCTCAGATGGTGATTATTCCTCCATATATCATATATCATTATTCTTCCATGTATCATATATCAGATATCATATAATCTTTTAGCATTTAAGTGTTTATAATGTACTATTTTTATTACAAATATTGGTATAGGTCTGATCCTCTTATAAGACTCTGTACTCTATGAGAGTCTATAGGAACCATGTGATATGTAAATTTTGTCTCTTCTCTAAAACTTAGCACATAATACATGCTTAATGAGTTGAATTAGCCAATTCCTCTTCAAAAATTTTAACATCCAGTTATCAGGTATTTACAATAGTTTTCTCCTATGATATGCCTGTTACTTCTATACTCGATTTCTTCATCCTAAAATGAGCCATAATAACAACGTGGAACAAAAAATGTTCTCTTGGTGGCTGCTAAATTTGCCAGCCATGTTCACAAATGCATGTAACTTAAATCTGCTGATTTGCATTGCTTGTGCTATACTTTGCTCATGGAAACTGAGGATGTCAAATTCATTAAATCTTTACTTAGCACTTATTGTGAATTTTTCTTCTGTGCAACCTGTTAGTTCTTTTTTATTTCATGCTAAAAACTCAAGTTAGTTAATGCCTACTGTACCAACTATAATTTTTTCCTGACAAAATCTGTGCTCATTTCAGTGGCTGCTATTACTTTCTCATTGTATACAATTCTATTGACATTTCAAATCTGCTAGTAATTTGCTCATGTATACATTTATATTGATATATCTGATTGATTAAAAAAAAAAGACTTCGAAGAAAGGTCAATCCTTTTGCTTTAAAAGCCCAGTTGAGAATCTCATCTATAGGTTGGGTGTTTTACTACTTGGCTTTTGTGCAGGGAACACTGCTGCCATTAATTTGAGACACATGAATCAATATGCAATTTACAAGGGAGGGATAGTTTTGTGAAAATGAAATCACCTCAAATTCTTTCAAGCTTCACTTGTAACATTCAAAAATGATTTTAGCCTCATTGATTTCTGTTCTGTAAATACAGCTTTTATCTCACTGGTTTTTATTGTAATTAAATGTATTACAGGTTAAGAACAAGATAGATTCTTCTTAATGCTAACAATCTTATTTCATAGCAATGATGAATTTTTGTGATTTTTTTAGAGTCGGTGTGTTTTATGTTTTATAAAACTTAACCATCTTAAGTTCATCTAAACAATTATTTGTTAAGAGTTTTAGAGAGTATTTTTTCTCTCTCACTCTAATTTCTTTCTGTTTATCTTATAGATATTGCAGCTTCTGAATTTATTAAAGAAATGTTACTCAAAGCAGAAACTGTCTGGGAAGAAAAAATGAAAGAGCCCTCATCTGTTTCTTCCTTATCTCAAGAGGAGCCATATGAAGAGATCATCCATGATCTACCAGCACTTTCCAATAAACTGTAAGTGCCTTCATTTTTAAAGGATAGAATGAAATAATACTATCCTTGATACTCAAAAAGTGGAAGAGCCTGATGTACACTATTGTCATAGGATCAGAGATTTAGAGATAGAAAATTGTGATTAAGGAACAGCAAGGAGACTAATGTGACTAGATGACAGAGTATGTGGAAGGGGATAAGGTGTAAGAATCCTGGAAAAGTGTGGGGGAGGAGAGGGAGAGACAATAGTTGTGAAGATCTTTCAAAGTCAGAGGATTTTATATTTGATTTAGAAACAATAGAAAATCTTCTGAGTTTATATAAAAATACAAAAATGGTCACTCTTATATTTTAGGAAGATCAGTTTGACAGCTGAGTGGAGGATGAATTAGGAGAGACTTATGGTGAGAAGACTAACCAGAAGGCTACTGTAATAGCCTACAAATGAGGTGATGAGGACCTACATACACCAGGGTGGTTTTCCTAAGAAGAAAGAAGGAGGAGCTCAGTGAATGGTCTCAGAATTTTCAAAGAGTGTAGTCAGTATAGGAGTGATAACTTGGTAAAGAAGTAATATGCCTAACATACTAGTGTCAGGAAAACATTCAAACCAGTCTTCTATTGTCTAGGTGGTAATATATTATGGATACTCCAATTGGGGATGAACAGCTACACTCTCTTAAAATAGTTTCAGGTGTCAACTCCATGTGAAGTCTAGTTTAATGCTGTAGCAATCTATCTTCAGCCTTCTGCTGATTAGTATCTATCACTGACTTGAATGAAGAAATAGATGGCATGCTTATTGTACTTATATAAGAAATTTGTCTAAGTGAAGTAATCAAAACATTGGATAATAGAATCAAAAAGAATTCAATAGGCTACAAAAAAGTGAGGAATCCAATAAGATGAAATATGATATAGGTAAGTGTGAAGTAATAGGATCATAGTTAAAGAGCTGGAAAATAACCTCAAATACAATTTATTCCAACTCCCTCACTTTATAGATGATGACAATGTCTTGACTAAGGTCATACAGGGAAGAAGTCACAGTGGCAAATTTGAACTTGAATCTTCTAACTCCCAAACTAGCATTCTTTCCCCTCTATCACTTTCTACTGAATTCAAATCACCTACACAAGAACTATGATGCTTGCAATGGGAGTAAAATTGAAGGGATCAATAAAATAGCGATTTGAATTAAGCTTCTGGGAAAAGAAGGACCATACTGTACTTATACCTGTGTTCAGATATTGGATCACCTTGAGCAAATCACTTAATTTTTTTAATCCTCAGTTTCCTCATCTTTAAAACAGAGATAATAATATGTTACCTACTTTTATAAGTTCATTGTGAAAAAAATACTTTGTTAACATTGCTGTGCTATGTAGATAATATATATGAATAATTATTTTCTCTAATTTTACTTATTGGAATTTTATTTCTATCAACATATATAAATTTTCATTAATTATGTTTCCTTAATAACAACAAAATTTGACAACTAATTGTCGGAAATGAATGAAAGAAAAGAACTTATGTGTAGCAAGAAAAGACAATGGTGCCATCAACTACAGAAACACTAAGGAGACAGTGATCCAATTTGGAAGAGATCTCAGGCTTTTGAACAAGTGATATGTGAGATGTTCAGACACCTAGGGAGATCTAGCATGATGCTAAAATATGAAAATGGGGTTACAGAGAGGAATTGCTTAGGAAGCTGTAGGTTTGCATCTTTTCTGCACAATGGTTGCTAATCGAAGCCACTGGGATAGAGAGAAGAGAAGGCCAAGGAAAAATTCCTGGAGACAGCTAGATTTAAGAAATGGTAGGAATATGGTTTCACAAATAAACCAGACTAAGTACAGTGGGTAAGAGGGCAATTGGGTGCCCAGTGGGTAATGGGACAACAATGTTTTTCAGTGGATAGTTAGAACATTGGGTCTGGAGGCAGAAAGACCTGAGGCCAAATCCAGGCTCAGACCCTTACTAGATGTGTGACCCTGGGGCAAGTCACTCAACTTTGTTTGCCTTAATCCACTCGAGGAGGAAATGACAAACTAGTTCTGAGGAAGTCAGAGTGGGGAGAGCTGGTTTAGTTTTGAAAGACTTTAATCAGACCTTCTCTTTAGCCAAAGGGAGCTTTAGGGCCTGAGACTTAGCAAAGAGCTAAACAAAGGCCTCGATATAGGAAAAGGGCTAGACTTTTATGGCCAGAAGCCTGTAGGATGATGATGTAATTTTAGTGTTTCTAATAGGGTTGGAGATTTAGGGACTGGATAGGTACAAACAAGATAAGGAAGGTGGTTGCTTGCAAGATAGGGAGAAATTGTCATGAAGCAGGATGGGGAAGTTGAATGACACAGGATGGGGAAATGGATGACACAGAATGGGGAACACAGGATAAGGGGAACAAAAAGTAATTCTTTTGGTTGAGATAAGGGGAAGGGGCACTAAGGCATCCTCAAGTTACAGGATGGGCTAAGAATAGGCCTCAAATCCCCTCAGGGGGCCTGGGGAAGTAACCATTACTATTGACCCTTAGGGCACCTTTGTATCCATATTCTTTCAGTATTTTTTCCAAGAATGGATCATGGACAGTGTGAGTGTGCTATGATACACGGAGTCCCAAAGATTTGGACACAACTGAATAACTGAACAACAAATATAAGTAGGAGTCAGCAAGTAAAACAGAATAGTACAGTTGGTCAGTGAGAAAAAAAAGAGAACTTTTAGAGCACAAAGTCACTAAAGTCAATACATACCAAATCACTTGAATCTGTGCCCTCTTTTTTGTAATTACTATTGTTCATTTTCCAATCATGTCCAACTCTTTGTGAACCCATTTGGGGTTTTCTTGGCATATCTCAGTTCAGTAAGTATTCATTAGGCACCCACAGTGTGCCAAATATTGTGCTAGATTTCAAGGGGACAGTAAAGTAGTAAAAGTAAAGAAGTAAAGGAAGTAAAAATGGAATTGTCCCTTATTTCAATGAGTTTGCAATCCATTAGGAGAGAAAATATATACATATATATATAGGTAACACAAAATATATCTAAAGTTCTTTTGGGAGAGAAGGTACTAGGAATTGAAGAGAAGATCAGGAAAAGTTTCATGTAGATCATTGTGATTTAGTTGGGTCTTGAAGGAAAAGAAAAAGGGGGAATCCAAAGAGAAGAGTTGAAGTGGAAGTACATTCCGGGATTGGTGAAAAAAGCTATTATAAAGGCACTGAGACTGGAAATGCAGTGTGAGACAAATAGCAAGAAAGACAATATGACTGGACTTAATGAGTCCAATCTCCCTCCTTTAGGTATGCATTCCCTTCACCAGGAGAAAAATATTGAAATATCAAAAGCCTGTGATGATGAAATGAGATGTATCTTAAGAGCATCTTATACTTCATGAATAGATTCTCAAAATTCAGAAAATACAGGAATTAAAAGAAAACAAAATAATGAAAGAACTTGCTATAAATAGTCAACAATGAAAAAAAGTAGAACAATTTAATGTTAGAGGATTGTAGAAAGACAGACTGTGATGGTGGAGTGATCCTCTTTGTTTCTCCTATACATTTCTGAAGTCAGCCATATTCAAACAGTCTAGTAATCATTTATGCTATTTTCCAAAGATAAATTCTGAAAAAACAATTAACCTTGTCTTGCCTGAAGGAAGTTTCATCTTATATGGCTCTCTTTCTGGCCTGTCTCCTTCCTCCCACACCTTTGCACATTGTATTCCAGTGCCAACCTTCTATTATTCAAAGTAGAAAAATGGAAGCAGTCCTCATCAGCAACACAACCTTGTCACTAGTTCAAGAATGATTAGGAAGTCTTGACTGCAAGCTGTGCAAAGATATTGTACGGAGATTGGCTTTACTTTGATTGTCTCCCATATTTCAATGCCTTCAAAATTCCCAAGGGAAATCAGTATTTGTGTTTAAATATTGAATATGTGAATACTTCATTCATCTATGCTTCTCTGTGAATTTAAACAGGAAAAATGACAATGATCTGTTTAATAATAACAATATTCTGGCCTTTATAGAACACTTTCTCTGTATTATTATATTTGATTCCCCTAGTATATTATTATCCCATTCTACAGATGAAAAAACTGTGACTCAGAGAAGCTGACATTCCCACAGTCAAGTAGCTAGCTTATAAAGGAGCAGAAATGGGATTCAAACTCAGGTCTTTCCTTATTCTAATTCTCTTGCTTTTTCCACTATGCCATGTTGCCCTAAGTGAGACTAATCTACACGTAAAGAAGACAAATTCTTTGTATAGTCAAATACAACTGTGCTCCTATAGTTATTTTCTTTGCTGCCTCCAGCTTGTCATTGGTAATACTTGTGAGTTCTATGAAACAGTTGTTTTTCTAAACGCAGCACTGACCCAGAATGACCTACAGTTTTTCAAAATCAACACAACTTCAGTCTACTCAACTGTAGTGAAATGGCATCAGCTGAGATAAATTCCAGAGGGGCTCACAACCCTGAAATCTGCATACTTATTTGAAAACTATTGTGCCACCATTATAATGGTTAGGAAGGCTACAGCTGGCTGTGTGCAGGCTTTGGATTTTATTGCTAAGTCCTGAGGGATTTGTGGAACTAAGTGTCATCCAGCAAACTGACACACTTCCATTACGCTCCTTCTGCATATCTATTAAAATTCTTCTCCTATTGTTTAACAGATAACTTTTTAGGAACCAGAAGCAGGAATTTAAATAAAGAACTGCCATAAATAAGGGAAACAAATTGACCGAGAAGCGCTTCTACAGAATTGCCAGGGCTTATCATTTGAAAAATAAAATCTCTCTCCTTTTTTTTTTTAACCAAACATTTCCCCCTAAGACTAGGTTTAAGACTCGAAGTAAAATCTCATCATTTCTTTTGAGTTACTGAAAACAGTATCAGATAGACCTCTGAAGTTCAAAGTCTGAATAAAGCACAAAAGCAATGCATGTTGAGCCCCAAGGGTGCAGTCAAAGGATGTTGTTTTTCTTTGCTTCTACTTATGCTGACAAGTGTTGATTTGAAAAACAGATCGGGAGAGTCATGTATCTTTGAAATAAAGGAGAGACAGAGAGACAGAGACAGAGAGAGAGAGACAGAGACAGAGAGAAAGACAGAGAGAATTAAGACAAAATATGGACATTAGAGGTGAAACCAAGATCTAAGCCACTCAAAGAAGCCAATGGGAGGGCTGGACAGTGCTCTGCAGCCAAAGACAATTACATTAGTGACCCTTCTCACAGCACAGGTAATTGTTGCCTTAATACCCGTTTCCAGAATATCTGGAGACATCTCGATTAACTCTAAGATTTTTCCTCAAAGGGCAATTTTTAAAATAAGAAACTCATGTAGAGTCCCATGCAGTTTTGTTATAGAGCTTTGTGAAATCATTATAAGAAATAGCAGTTTCTCACCACAGAGCCCTGGAGTCAGGAGGACCTGAGTTCAAATGTGACCTCAGATACTTAACACTTACTAGCCATGTGACTTTGGGCAAATCACTTAACCCCAATTGCCCTGCCTTCACTCCTCCAAAAAGAAAAAAAAAAAAAGAAATAGCAGTTCTTGTCTGTAATTTCTGGCTAAGAGGTAATGCTCAAACTATGTGTGAATTAGTATGCAAGTAAGTATTCTTTAAACCCGACAAGGACAAATCCTGGAGGCATATCTATAACAATGTCATGCATTCCCCCTCCTCCTGTCTCCTGCCCAGATTCTTTCTCCATGAAAATAATAATCTAGTGATTCATTGTAGGTTTTGGCTAGGAGTATTCTACTCTACTTCTGCAAACAACACAATGTATCTCGTTAGCATTTGAGCAAAGAATTCAGGACAGTAATAAACCCAAAAGGGATTAATGTGCCAATTTTTAAAAAATGTTACAAACTGGACAAGTCTCAGAAAAGTCCCAGAAATCTGAATATAGCGTGATGCTTGATATGTTATACTGAGAGTTGCTTAAATGCACATCTCTGACAGGTAGCCATCTGCCCTACCTCTCCTCATCACATATTTTTATAGCCTTCAGCTTGCTTCTGATATTTCTGGCCACTTCGCTGATTATGATCAGTGCTTACCATCATTGATCTATCAAAAGATTTGACATTTTCTTCTCTCTCTTGATTCTTTTCTGAGCATTACTTGTTTGGAACTTTCGGAACATGTCCCTTTAATTCGCAAGATTCTGGGAAATTTAGTTCTTCCCAACTGACTTCTTATTTAGTGCGGCATGTGACAAACATACCTTTCCTCTTTAATCTTTCCACATCCTTCAAAAAAAATGAAAAGGGAAGACTCAGTCAACCATAAGCTCGTGTATATGACTAATATGTTCTTACTCTATTCAATAAATGTATATATCTTGCAAATTGTGCTGGTTCAGAGGCCCAGTTACACAACATTCCTTATAGTACAAAAGCAAATTAGCCATGATGTATATGTCACACAGAAACAGACATAGCATGGCCTCACATAGTAGAGTTGCATAGAGGAGACCAAATATGTAAGTCACTTGTTACAGACTAATCCTGCATTAGTATATTACTATGTAACACTGCAAATTTGAACTATGGAATAATTTTTACCTTATGTGTGAGAAACACGCTTTTGGGGATCACAGAACTTCCCAGGTAGGGTCAGAGAGGTAGAGGTAGCCTGGACAATCTTCCTTGTCCACTGCTCCCCTGGAGGTCCTTAGGAAAATCCACGTGGGATGCTCCTCAACACGACTGTGGAGATCACACGACTTGCTGATAGGGTCAGGGAGTTAGCCTGAAATGAGCTTCCACTGCCCACTGTTTCCCTTTGGGCCCTTAGGGAGATCCACATGTTACATCCCTTGAAACAGCAAACCCCTTCTCACTGAAAAGAACTCAGAAATAGAGTATGCAGAGGAAGGTGCTTATTATGCTTCCAGCAAGGAAGCAGATGTTGTACTCACTAGGAATACACCCACACCAATACAGAAGCAGGAGTGAGGGTCTACAGTTCTGTCCTTTCTGGTAGACTTAGGGTTAGTCAAATTCCCCAAATTCCTTTCTCTCTCTTTCTCTCTCTCTCTTTCTCTCTCTATATATGTATATGTGTGTGTGTGTGTTGTATACTGTACATTTATACTATATATATATATATATATATATAAATATATATATATAGTCAAATTCCTCAAACTACTCACTTTATTTCCCTCTATATATTGTACATTCCTTCTATATATGCAGATTATATGCAGATTACATAGGCATGGTAGTAAGGATACTTGTGACTGGGGCATGACCCCTCAAGCTCAAACCAATTTTTCCAGTTCAACCCCTTTCTAGTCCACTTGAAGGCAGGATGGCCATTGGTCATCTCCCAATAACTTTTGTGGGAGCAAGACAAGATACCATTATATCCCCTCTTACGTTATGTAAACTTTATTATCTGAGTGCCATTGTACCCCAAAGGATGCCTACAGCTCTATATGAATAGGTACCACTGGCCTGCTGTATATATCTCTTATTTTTATGCCCACTTGTCAATGAGCCAGTATTCTCAGTTTTGTTATTTATTATGTTATCCAGGAAGTGTCACGATATAATGGATGGCCCTCACAATTCCCTGTTCTTTTTACTTTCTTGGGGTCTCCATATCTAGATTATCATGCAAGAAAAGAATTTCCTCTGGAATTATTTCCTTTCCTCCCTATCCTACCTACCATGTCTGAAACAGATGTTCTTTTCTGTCCATGGTAGTCTAGGTATATGTTTCCATGCCCAAAATTACTAAATCACAGCTTTTTCTTCTAAATAGTTGTGATACTATTGTTAATACAAGTCTAAATAAGAATTTATGAATCATAGTTGAGAGATTTTCTTACCAATAGAAGGATAGATTCTTATTCTAGTGATCTATTTCCTTTCATAAATAATCCATATATTAATTGAAGACAGAGGAACAGATTAATTATTGGAGACTTATTTCTAACAATAGGTTTGGGTCTTACCCAGACTCTTTCTCTGAAATAAAAAAGGCATAATGTATACAATTTTATGTATTCCCTATGACTATTGATACTTACTTGAGGATGAGAATCCATATCATATGGATTCAGACCTGGATCATACTCGTTAAACTGTCCATCTGCAATTTTCAATTTTCTTTCCATCTTGGTGCCATTTTACTCCATCAATGCACCTCAGTAGAACAAGTGCTTAGAATTCAGAGTATCTAATTTGTCTCTTGCTACCTGTGGCAAACCACTTTGATTCTGAAAGCCTCAGTTTTTTTCATCTTTAAAATGGGGATGGGGAGTTAAACTCAGTGACCCCTATAATCTCTTCTAGCTCTAAACCTATGACCTTACAATCTTTTGAACTAGTAGAAGGGCCCTTCTATGGACCTAATGACTCAACTCTTCTAAATCATATCTTTATTTCCTAGAAAATGCCGTAAATTCTAAGCTATTGCTGGTTGTGATAGACTATGTCTTTGTAGGACCCTGACCTTTCTCTGGGGCTGTGTTTACTAGTGGATTTTCTTTAGGTTGGCTCTACAAGAGTCCTATATCATGTGCTTTCCAGAGCAATATATATGCCTCCTGCACTTTGGCTTTGCCTTGAATTAGTTAACAAGCCCAGATATGTTTTAAAGGTTATTTACAACTACCTGGTGATATTTAAAGAGATGCTTGGATTTTTTTAAAGATTATGAAAATATTTTTCCAGATTTCATATTTGATCACCAATTTATGCATTTAAATTGGTATTAATTTTTTTAAAGATGCAATGTCTTTTTTCCGCTTTTTACTATTTCCAAACAAATTTCAATTAAAAGCTCTCTAATGTCACGTACAATTTTTCAGTAATTCTGGAATCTCACTCTGCCAGCTATTCTGAACATGTTTTGTTATTTACTTATTTTTTGTGTTTTTCAATTGGAGAAAGGCACCAAAGGCTAATTGAATTCCTTTCAGTAAATAAGTGAGAGAGTATTCACTTCAGGATTAGAATTCATAACTACTTTGTAACTCCATTGATTTAACCTACTAGCCCTACTGTGTGTATCATGTAAGTCCATATTAGTGTTCTTTTCATTTTACCCTTTCCTTTTTTGACCTTCCACTGCTGTATAATTATCTTAGTCACGATGGGCAAGCATTGCTGTTTTTGTTAATTATGTTTTATTGCATTTCTGCTTTCCTTTTCAGAAGAAAATTCTAGCACTTACAGACACATTTACTCAGCATGCCATACCTCCCATGTTTAGAGAAAAACAAAATAGAGTTTGAAAAATTAATGCCCCAGGGCATATATTCCCATTTTCCTTCTCCTTTTTTGCCAGAGCTAAGACTCTTTTTCATACTTCAACTCTTCTAGTATCTTTTTATTAAAAAAAAAAACTGGTATTAGGCATATATAAAATGCTTTTTTTTCAAAAATCAAAGTGCTATGTATGTATTCTATCTATTGTCATTATTATTCCCCTTTTTTGACCACATGAAATCTAAATTCGTTGTAGTCAAGCTCCTTGATAATCTATTCTAATCCTCCTTCTAAAATGCATAGTTTGTGAACACACAGACATTGTAACTTATTATCTTATTAATGCAAATCATTAATGTTGTCTTATTTTCTTATTCTGTAATGCCCTCATTTTATCCCCTCACCACCTGTCCAAATACTATCTTTCTATCAAGACTTACAATTTTTCACTTTCTCCATTAAATATTTCTTACTATCTTGCAGTATAGCTTATCTTCTTTTATAGGCTATGAGAAAACTTTAATCTACTTGGCTGAATGCATTAGAGCTAACCCTGAATTATTATAGGACTTGTAGTATTTAATACATAGATTAGCACTTGATTAGATAATATTTCAAATTGTCTATTCATTTTTTTAAAGATGTACTTGGTTTGTTGGTTAAATATATTGCAAGCTAAAAAAACTGATTATAAATTTCTGAAAACAAGGATCTTGAAGATAAATCTTTTATTCTTTAGTTCACCTATTTACAATAGTGTATACACCCTGTAACAGCAAGCACAGTAGCATACCCAGGATGGCTGTCTGCACAGGTTCTTTGATCTGCTTTTCTAAAAGAAACAACTAAAAAGGGGTTAACAACTTATTTCAGGGGGAAAAGTCAGCATCTTGAATATCAGAAAATACAAACAGAAATTACAAGCAGAAAAAAATACAGGTAGAGAAAAAAACACAATTCAGTCAACCAACAGACAGGGTTTTTAGCCGTCTGACCATTGCATACATACAGTGTTAGTTACCAGAGAGAGAAACACTAAAATCTGTGTTTTCAAAGTCAGAGGGCTCAAAGGCTGCCAGCGGCTCATCTGGCCAAATCACATAACTCTTCCCATGAGTGAGCCCCAGAGCAAAATCTCACCTCAGGATCCGAGAACATCACAATCTTCATGACCCACTTCCTAATTACAAAGTAACAAATCATGTGGGTCTTAATGAAAAACAAACCTCCCCTAAGCAAGCTTCTCTTGTTGAGTTCTAAGTGAGGCCCATTAAGGGACAGGGAAGATCTTCAAATTGCCTTATTATTACAGTACCACAAAGCACAAAATGTTTTTTGTCCCATACATTTAAACACTCACAAAGAGCAAAGTAGTGAACCTTTCACTTGTCATATATTATCATTTTATTTTTCATTTTCAACTTCTTAATTTGTTAGCTTTATATGTTGACAAGCTGTTTGGGGGAAAGCAAAAAGCAAAAAAGCAAACACCACCTCAGCCCCACCCCCAAAAATTCCTTTCCAGTTGTTATATTTCTTTAACTTTATGAATTCTCAGAATATTCAATGAGTTTTTGAATGTAGCTGAATCTTAATGTTGAAATTTAAGCCAAGTGTGATGTGCATGCCAGTATTCTCTGCTACTGGGAAGCTGAAACTGGCAGATTAGTTGATCTTAGCAGTTCTGATCTGTAGTAGGATGAAAAATGATGAGGTGTCTGCACTCAGTCCAGTACCAATAGGGTAAGCCCTCAGGAGAAGACAGCCACCAGATTGCCTAAGGAGAAGTGAATGGGTGCAGGTGGAAAACTGCACCAGTTAGCAATATAATCTCCACATGAGTGGCCATTGCATCTCCAACTTGGACAAAATAGGAAGAGAAAGAAGAGAGAGAGACAGAGAGACAGAGGGAGAAACAGAGAGAGAGAAACAGAGAGACAGAGAGAGAAAAGAAAGGAAGGAGGAGGACAATGAAAAGAAAAAGAAGAAGAAGAAGAAGAAGAAGAAGAAGAAGAAGAAGAAGAAGAAGAAAGAAGAAAAATGGAAAAGGGAAGAAAGAAAGAAGGAAAGAAAGAAAGAGAAAGGAAGGAAGGAAGGAATGAAAAAAGGAAGGAAGGGAGGAAGGAAGGAAGGAAGGAGGGAAGGAAGAACAGAGGAGAATTTAAGTATATAATGAAAAGATAGAAAATTTAAGGAGCTATGGCTTTTATCTTTATGGGAACTTAGAAGTCATCCTTGTAGAAACAAAGACCTAGAAAGTTTAAGTTATTTGCCCAACTAAATAACAAATTTGCAAAACTAGAATTAGAATTCTGAACCTCTGCCTCCAATGTTTTTTTCATTAGAAAAAATTATCTCTCATTAACTTACTACATTTTTTCAACATCACAAAGAAAATATAATTACATGTTCACAGAATCTTATAAGATTTGAACTGTTCTGATAAATATCAGATAATTTATATTTATTTTTAATAAACAAAAATCAATTTTCTTTTTCTACTTCTTTATCTTCCTACTGTAAAAAGAAAAGAAAAACAAAAGACTCATAACAGAGCAAAATTAATTTTAGTATCACCTATGAATAAACAAACACACACACAAACACATACATATGTTTTGTTGTTGTTTAGTCATTTTTAGTCATGTCTGACTCTTTGTGACCCCCTTTTTGGAATTGTTTTGGCAAATATACTGGAGTGGTTTGCTGTTTCCTTCTCCAGTCCATGTGTATAGATGAGGAGACTGAGGCAAACAGGGTTAAGTGACTTGCTGAGGATCACACAGCTAGTAAATGTCTGAGGGCAGATGTATTCAAATATTTTGAAGAGAAGTCACGTCAATCTTTAATCAGAAGACTAGTATAAAAGTAGTGGATTATGCAAAGTAAATATTGTATTAATTAATGAATTAATTATGTATGCCTTACCATTGGGTCATTTAATATGGCAACAATTTAGCAAAAATAAATTCCTAAATATATTATTAATAAAGTGTTCTTTTATATATTGGGCCTTTATGTGGTGTTTATTTCTCCTTGGGACAATAAACATAGCTAAATAATACATTCTGGAAATAAAGACTTTTAGAACTACCCAGAAATATGAGTAGGTTTCCTGTATGAGTTGAAGCTGGATGAAAATAATGGAATCTATCCAATTTATACTATTGTCAAAGTGAAATTATAACAGTTTTCATTTACTCCCATTGTGGAACTTCATTGCAACCAACATTTATAATATTATAATATTTATAATATTATTACATAATATATTTTTAAAAATTCAAAATTATTCCATTTACTTAGTATAATATAAATAGATATTACAAGAGATGCATTTTATTTTTCGTGGATTTTATGACCTTGCCTTTATTGAAGTAGTTGCAATATATTATTATATTTGAAAATTTCGCTCGGGTTAGTCATTCAACTTTTAAATTGGTTATTGATTTATGTACCTATCACAGTCAAATATAAAGCCATGAATATTATCTTTGGGCTGTTTAACTTTTAAAGCTAAAATGAAAATGTGAATTTCCAATTAATATACTGTTAATTTCAATAGCTGACTTCTATAGCAACAAATTTAATGGAATAGTCTTTAGTTCTCCAGCTGATGTCTCATTTTAGAATATGAAGAACCATTTTTTTCTGCATAGATTAAATCATTATATAGACAGGTTATTAGTCAAAAATGTTTAGGCTTGTTGGAGAAATTAAAGGATGACTAATTGCCTTCTTGATTCTTTCTTATAGCAGTCCACTGGTGTTACCAATTGCCAAGCAAGACAGTTTACTAGAAAAAGACACCATGTTCAAAGATGCTGCAAAAGGCTTAAGTAAGCAGCAGTCTCAAGACAACACTCCTGAAAACATTACAGCAAACGTACCAGCCAAGCTTGAACAGGTATTGTGTTTGCTTATCTAAGACCAGTAGTGATGGCTTGCCAAAGGATTTTAATTATGGAGAAAG
>JAQQSV010001636.1:26299-52697 GCA_028646515.1 Pseudochirops corinnae
ATGCTTGTCTATCCCTCTCTCTTTCTCTCTCTCTCTCTTCTGTCTCTCTGTCTTTATCCTTGTCTATCTTTCTCTCCTCTGCTGTCTCTCTCTCTGTGTCCCTCTCTGTCTCTCTCTCTCTGTCTCTCTCTCTGTCTCTGTCTCTGTTTCTGTCTGTTTCTGTCTCTGTCTCTCTGTCTCTCTCTGTCTCTCTCTCTCTCTTTCTCCATAATTAAAATCCTTTGGCAAGCCATCACTACTGGTCTTAGATAAGCAAACACAATACCTGTTCAAGCTTGGCTGGTACGTTTGCTGTAATGTTTTCAGGAGTGTTGTCTTGAGACTGCTGCTTACTTAAGCCTTTTGCAGCATCTTTGAACATGGTGTCTTTTTCTAGTAAACTGTCTTGCTTGGCAATTGGTAACACCAGTGGACTGCTATAAGAAAGAATCAAGAAGGCAATTAGTCATCCTTTAATTTCTCCAACAAGCCTAAACATTTTTGACTAATAACCTGTCTATATAATGATTTAATCTATGCAGAAAAAAATGGTTCTTCATATTCTAAAATGAGACATCAGCTGGAGAACTAAAGACTATTCCATTAAATTTGTTGCTATAGAAGTCAGCTATTGAAATTAACAGTATATTAATTGGAAATTCACATTTTCATTTTAGCTTTAAAAGTTAAACAGCCCAAAGATAATATTCATGGCTTTATATTTGACTGTGATAGGTACATAAATCAATAACCAATTTAAAAGTTGAATGACTAACCCGAGCGAAATTTTCAAATATAATAATATATTGCAACTACTTCAATAAAGGCAAGGTCATAAAATCCACGAAAAATAAAATGCATCTCTTGTAATATCTATTTATATTATACTAAGTAAATGGAATAATTTTGAATTTTTAAAAATATATTATGTAATAATATTATAAATATTATAATATTATAAATGTTGGTTGCAATGAAGTTCCACAATGGGAGTAAATGAAAACTGTTATAATTTCACTTTGACAATAGTATAAATTGGATAGATTCCATTATTTTCATCCAGCTTCAACTCATACAGGAAACCTACTCATATTTCTGGGTAGTTCTAAAAGTCTTTATTTCCAGAATGTATTATTTAGCTATGTTTATTGTCCCAAGGAGAAATAAACACCACATAAAGGCCCAATATATAAAAGAACACTTTATTAATAATATATTTAGGAATTTATTTTTGCTAAATTGTTGCCATATTAAATGACCCAATGGTAAGGCATACATAATTAATTCATTAATTAATACAATATTTACTTTGCATAATCCACTACTTTTATACTAGTCTTCTGATTAAAGATTGACGTGACTTCTCTTCAAAATATTTGAATACATCTGCCCTCAGACATTTACTAGCTGTGTGATCCTCAGCAAGTCACTTAACCCTGTTTGCCTCAGTCTCCTCATCTATACACATGGACTGGAGAAGGAAACAGCAAACCACTCCAGTATATTTGCCAAAACAATTCCAAAAAGGGGGTCACAAAGAGTCAGACATGACTAAAAATGACTAAACAACAACAAAACATATGTATGTGTTTGTGTGTGTGTTTGTTTATTCATAGGTGATACTAAAATTAATTTTGCTCTGTTATGAGTCTTTTGTTTTTCTTTTCTTTTTACAGTAGGAAGATAAAGAAGTAGAAAAAGAAAATTGATTTTTGTTTATTAAAAATAAATATAAATTATCTGATATTTATCAGAACAGTTCAAATCTTATAAGATTCTGTGAACATGTAATTATATTTTCTTTGTGATGTTGAAAAAATGTAGTAAGTTAATGAGAGATAATTTTTTCTAATGAAAAAAACATTGGAGGCAGAGGTTCAGAATTCTAATTCTAGTTTTGCAAATTTGTTATTTAGTTGGGCAAATAACTTAAACTTTCTAGGTCTTTGTTTCTACAAGGATGACTTCTAAGTTCCCATAAAGATAAAAGCCATAGCTCCTTAAATTTTCTATCTTTTCATTATATACTTAAATTCTCCTCTGTTCTTCCTTCCCTCCTTCCTTCCTTCCTTCCTCCCTTCCTTCCTTTTTTCATTCCTTCCTTCCTTCCTTTCTCTTTCTTTCTTTCCTTCTTTCTTTCTTCCCTTTTCCATTTTTCTTCTTTCTTCTTCTTCTTCTTCTTCTTCTTCTTCTTCTTCTTCTTCTTCTTCTTTTTCTTTTCATTGTCCTCCTCCTTCCTTTCTTTTCTCTCTCTGTCTCTCTGTTTCTCTCTCTCTGTTTCTCCCTCTGTCTCTCTGTCTCTCTCTCTTCTTTCTCTTCCTATTTTGTCCAAGTTGGAGATGCAATGGCCACTCATGTGGAGATTATATTGCTAACTGGTGCAGTTTTCCACCTGCACCCATTCACTTCTCCTTAGGCAATCTGGTGGCTGTCTTCTCCTGAGGGCTTACCCTATTGGTACTGGACTGAGTGCAGACACCTCATCATTTTTCATCCTACTACAGATCAGAACTGCTAAGATCAACTAATCTGCCAGTTTCAGCTTCCCAGTAGCAGAGAATACTGGCATGCACATCACACTTGGCTTAAATTTCAACATTAAGATTCAGCTACATTCAAAAACTCATTGAATATTCTGAGAATTCATAAAGTTAAAGAAATATAACAACTGGAAAGGAATTTTTGGGGGTGGGGCTGAGGTGGTGTTTGCTTTTTTGCTTTTTGCTTTCCCCCAAACAGCTTGTCAACATATAAAGCTAACAAATTAAGAAGTTGAAAATGAAAAATAAAATGATAATATATGACAAGTGAAAGGTTCACTACTTTGCTCTTTGTGAGTGTTTAAATGTATGGGACAAAAAACATTTTGTGCTTTGTGGTACTGTAATAATAAGGCAATTTGAAGATCTTCCCTGTCCCTTAATGGGCCTCACTTAGAACTCAACAAGAGAAGCTTGCTTAGGGGAGGTTTGTTTTTCATTAAGACCCACATGATTTGTTACTTTGTAATTAGGAAGTGGGTCATGAAGATTGTGATGTTCTCGGATCCTGAGGTGAGATTTTGCTCTGGGGCTCACTCATGGGAAGAGTTATGTGATTTGGCCAGATGAGCCGCTGGCAGCCTTTGAGCCCTCTGACTTTGAAAACACAGATTTTAGTGTTTCTCTCTCTGGTAACTAACACTGTATGTATGCAATGGTCAGACGGCTAAAAACCCTGTCTGTTGGTTGACTGAATTGTGTTTTTTTCTCTACCTGTATTTTTTTCTGCTTGTAATTTCTGTTTGTATTTTCTGATATTCAAGATGCTGACTTTTCCCCCTGAAATAAGTTGTTAACCCCTTTTTAGTTGTTTCTTTTAGAAAAGCAGATCAAAGAACCTGTGCAGACAGCCATCCTGGGTATGCTACTGTGCTTGCTGTTACAGGGTGTATACACTATTGTAAATAGGTGAACTAAAGAATAAAAGATTTATCTTCAAGATCCTTGTTTTCAGAAATTTATAATCAGTTTTTTTAGCTTGCAATATATTTAACCAACAAACCAAGTACATCTTTAAAAAAATGAATAGACAATTTGAAATATTATCTAATCAAGTGCTAATCTATGTATTAAATACTACAAGTCCTATAATAATTCAGGGTTAGCTCTAATGCATTCAGCCAAGTAGATTAAAGTTTTCTCATAGCCTATAAAAGAAGATAAGCTATACTGCAAGATAGTAAGAAATATTTAATGGAGAAAGTGAAAAATTGTAAGTCTTGATAGAAAGATAGTATTTGGACAGGTGGTGAGGGGATAAAATGAGGGCATTACAGAATAAGAAAATAAGACAACATTAATGATTTGCATTAATAAGATAATAAGTTACAATGTCTGTGTGTTCACAAACTATGCATTTTAGAAGGAGGATTAGAATAGATTATCAAGGAGCTTGACTACAACGAATTTAGATTTCATGTGGTCAAAAAAGGGGAATAATAATGACAATAGATAGAATACATACATAGCACTTTGATTTTTGAAAAAAAAGCATTTTATATATGCCTAATACCAGTTTTTTTTTTTAATAAAAAGATACTAGAAGAGTTGAAGTATGAAAAAGAGTCTTAGCTCTGGCAAAAAAGGAGAAGGAAAATGGGAATATATGCCCTGGGGCATTAATTTTTCAAACTCTATTTTGTTTTTCTCTAAACATGGGAGGTATGGCATGCTGAGTAAATGTGTCTGTAAGTGCTAGAATTTTCTTCTGAAAAGGAAAGCAGAAATGCAATAAAACATAATTAACAAAAACAGCAATGCTTGCCCATCGTGACTAAGATAATTATACAGCAGTGGAAGGTCAAAAAAGGAAAGGGTAAAATGAAAAGAACACTAATATGGACTTACATGATACACACAGTAGGGCTAGTAGGTTAAATCAATGGAGTTACAAAGTAGTTATGAATTCTAATCCTGAAGTGAATACTCTCTCACTTATTTACTGAAAGGAATTCAATTAGCCTTTGGTGCCTTTCTCCAATTGAAAAACACAAAAAATAAGTAAATAACAAAACATGTTCAGAATAGCTGGCAGAGTGAGATTCCAGAATTACTGAAAAATTGTACGTGACATTAGAGAGCTTTTAATTGAAATTTGTTTGGAAATAGTAAAAAGCGGAAAAAAGACATTGCATCTTTAAAAAAATTAATACCAATTTAAATGCATAAATTGGTGATCAAATATGAAATCTGGAAAAATATTTTCATAATCTTTAAAAAAATCCAAGCATCTCTTTAAATATCACCAGGTAGTTGTAAATAACCTTTAAAACATATCTGGGCTTGTTAACTAATTCAAGGCAAAGCCAAAGTGCAGGAGGCATATATATTGCTCTGGAAAGCACATGATATAGGACTCTTGTAGAGCCAACCTAAAGAAAATCCACTAGTAAACACAGCCCCAGAGAAAGGTCAGGGTCCTACAAAGACATAGTCTATCACAACCAGCAATAGCTTAGAATTTACGGCATTTTCTAGGAAATAAAGATATGATTTAGAAGAGTTGAGTCATTAGGTCCATAGAAGGGCCCTTCTACTAGTTCAAAAGATTGTAAGGTCATAGGTTTAGAGCTAGAAGAGATTATAGGGGTCACTGAGTTTAACTCCCCATCCCCATTTTAAAGATGAAAAAAACTGAGGCTTTCAGAATCAAAGTGGTTTGCCACAGGTAGCAAGAGACAAATTAGATACTCTGAATTCTAAGCACTTGTTCTACTGAGGTGCATTGATGGAGTAAAATGGCACCAAGATGGAAAGAAAATTGAAAATTGCAGATGGACAGTTTAACGAGTATGATCCAGGTCTGAATCCATATGATATGGATTCTCATCCTCAAGTAAGTATCAATAGTCATAGGGAATACATAAAATTGTATACATTATGCCTTTTTTATTTCAGAGAAAGAGTCTGGGTAAGACCCAAACCTATTGTTAGAAATAAGTCTCCAATAATTAATCTGTTCCTCTGTCTTCAATTAATATATGGATTATTTATGAAAGGAAATAGATCACTAGAATAAGAATCTATCCTTCTATTGGTAAGAAAATCTCTCAACTATGATTCATAAATTCTTATTTAGACTTGTATTAACAATAGTATCACAACTATTTAGAAGAAAAAGCTGTGATTTAGTAATTTTGGGCATGGAAACATATACCTAGACTACCATGGACAGAAAAGAACATCTGTTTCAGACATGGTAGGTAGGATAGGGAGGAAAGGAAATAATTCCAGAGGAAATTCTTTTCTTGCATGATAATCTAGATATGGAGACCCCAAGAAAGTAAAAAGAACAGGGAATTGTGAGGGCCATCCATTATATCGTGACACTTCCTGGATAACATAATAAATAACAAAACTGAGAATACTGGCTCATTGACAAGTGGGCATAAAAATAAGAGATATATACAGCAGGCCAGTGGTACCTATTCATATAGAGCTGTAGGCATCCTTTGGGGTACAATGGCACTCAGATAATAAAGTTTACATAACGTAAGAGGGGATATAATGGTATCTTGTCTTGCTCCCACAAAAGTTATTGGGAGATGACCAATGGCCATCCTGCCTTCAAGTGGACTAGAAAGGGGTTGAACTGGAAAAATTGGTTTGAGCTTGAGGGGTCATGCCCCAGTCACAAGTATCCTTACTACCATGCCTATGTAATCTGCATATAATCTGCATATATAGAAGGAATGTACAATATATAGAGGGAAATAAAGTGAGTAGTTTGAGGAATTTGACTATATATATATATTTATATATATATATATATATATATAGTATAAATGTACAGTATACAACACACACACACACATATACATATATAGAGAGAGAAAGAGAGAGAGAGAAAGAGAGAGAAAGGAATTTGGGGAATTTGACTAACCCTAAGTCTACCAGAAAGGACAGAACTGTAGACCCTCACTCCTGCTTCTGTATTGGTGTGGGTGTATTCCTAGTGAGTACAACATCTGCTTCCTTGCTGGAAGCATAATAAGCACCTTCCTCTGCATACTCTATTTCTGAGTTCTTTTCAGTGAGAAGGGGTTTGCTGTTTCAAGGGATGTAACATGTGGATCTCCCTAAGGGCCCAAAGGGAAACAGTGGGCAGTGGAAGCTCATTTCAGGCTAACTCCCTGACCCTATCAGCAAGTCGTGTGATCTCCACAGTCGTGTTGAGGAGCATCCCACGTGGATTTTCCTAAGGACCTCCAGGGGAGCAGTGGACAAGGAAGATTGTCCAGGCTACCTCTACCTCTCTGACCCTACCTGGGAAGTTCTGTGATCCCCAAAAGCGTGTTTCTCACACATAAGGTAAAAATTATTCCATAGTTCAAATTTGCAGTGTTACATAGTAATATACTAATGCAGGATTAGTCTGTAACAAGTGACTTACATATTTGGTCTCCTCTATGCAACTCTACTATGTGAGGCCATGCTATGTCTGTTTCTGTGTGACATATACATCATGGCTAATTTGCTTTTGTACTATAAGGAATGTTGTGTAACTGGGCCTCTGAACCAGCACAATTTGCAAGATATATACATTTATTGAATAGAGTAAGAACATATTAGTCATATACACGAGCTTATGGTTGACTGAGTCTTCCCTTTTCATTTTTTTTGAAGGATGTGGAAAGATTAAAGAGGAAAGGTATGTTTGTCACATGCCGCACTAAATAAGAAGTCAGTTGGGAAGAACTAAATTTCCCAGAATCTTGCGAATTAAAGGGACATGTTCCGAAAGTTCCAAACAAGTAATGCTCAGAAAAGAATCAAGAGAGAGAAGAAAATGTCAAATCTTTTGATAGATCAATGATGGTAAGCACTGATCATAATCAGCGAAGTGGCCAGAAATATCAGAAGCAAGCTGAAGGCTATAAAAATATGTGATGAGGAGAGGTAGGGCAGATGGCTACCTGTCAGAGATGTGCATTTAAGCAACTCTCAGTATAACATATCAAGCATCACGCTATATTCAGATTTCTGGGACTTTTCTGAGACTTGTCCAGTTTGTAACATTTTTTAAAAATTGGCACATTAATCCCTTTTGGGTTTATTACTGTCCTGAATTCTTTGCTCAAATGCTAACGAGATACATTGTGTTGTTTGCAGAAGTAGAGTAGAATACTCCTAGCCAAAACCTACAATGAATCACTAGATTATTATTTTCATGGAGAAAGAATCTGGGCAGGAGACAGGAGGAGGGGGAATGCATGACATTGTTATAGATATGCCTCCAGGATTTGTCCTTGTCGGGTTTAAAGAATACTTACTTGCATACTAATTCACACATAGTTTGAGCATTACCTCTTAGCCAGAAATTACAGACAAGAACTGCTATTTCTTTTTTTTTTTTTCTTTTTGGAGGAGTGAAGGCAGGGCAATTGGGGTTAAGTGATTTGCCCAAAGTCACATGGCTAGTAAGTGTTAAGTATCTGAGGTCACATTTGAACTCAGGTCCTCCTGACTCCAGGGCTCTGTGGTGAGAAACTGCTATTTCTTATAATGATTTCACAAAGCTCTATAACAAAACTGCATGGGACTCTACATGAGTTTCTTATTTTAAAAATTGCCCTTTGAGGAAAAATCTTAGAGTTAATCGAGATGTCTCCAGATATTCTGGAAACGGGTATTAAGGCAACAATTACCTGTGCTGTGAGAAGGGTCACTAATGTAATTGTCTTTGGCTGCAGAGCACTGTCCAGCCCTCCCATTGGCTTCTTTGAGTGGCTTAGATCTTGGTTTCACCTCTAATGTCCATATTTTGTCTTAATTCTCTCTGTCTTTCTCTCTGTCTCTGTCTCTCTCTCTCTGTCTCTGTCTCTCTGTCTCTCCTTTATTTCAAAGATACATGACTCTCCCGATCTGTTTTTCAAATCAACACTTGTCAGCATAAGTAGAAGCAAAGAAAAACAACATCCTTTGACTGCACCCTTGGGGCTCAACATGCATTGCTTTTGTGCTTTATTCAGACTTTGAACTTCAGAGGTCTATCTGATACTGTTTTCAGTAACTCAAAAGAAATGATGAGATTTTACTTCGAGTCTTAAACCTAGTCTTAGGGGGAAATGTTTGGTTAAAAAAAAAAAGGAGAGAGATTTTATTTTTCAAATGATAAGCCCTGGCAATTCTGTAGAAGCGCTTCTCGGTCAATTTGTTTCCCTTATTTATGGCAGTTCTTTATTTAAATTCCTGCTTCTGGTTCCTAAAAAGTTATCTGTTAAACAATAGGAGAAGAATTTTAATAGATATGCAGAAGGAGCGTAATGGAAGTGTGTCAGTTTGCTGGATGACACTTAGTTCCACAAATCCCTCAGGACTTAGCAATAAAATCCAAAGCCTGCACACAGCCAGCTGTAGCCTTCCTAACCATTATAATGGTGGCACAATAGTTTTCAAATAAGTATGCAGATTTCAGGGTTGTGAGCCCCTCTGGAATTTATCTCAGCTGATGCCATTTCACTACAGTTGAGTAGACTGAAGTTGTGTTGATTTTGAAAAACTGTAGGTCATTCTGGGTCAGTGCTGCGTTTAGAAAAACAACTGTTTCATAGAACTCACAAGTATTACCAATGACAAGCTGGAGGCAGCAAAGAAAATAACTATAGGAGCACAGTTGTATTTGACTATACAAAGAATTTGTCTTCTTTACGTGTAGATTAGTCTCACTTAGGGCAACATGGCATAGTGGAAAAAGCAAGAGAATTAGAATAAGGAAAGACCTGAGTTTGAATCCCATTTCTGCTCCTTTATAAGCTAGCTACTTGACTGTGGGAATGTCAGCTTCTCTGAGTCACAGTTTTTTCATCTGTAGAATGGGATAATAATATACTAGGGGAATCAAATATAATAATACAGAGAAAGTGTTCTATAAAGGCCAGAATATTGTTATTATTAAACAGATCATTGTCATTTTTCCTGTTTAAATTCACAGAGAAGCATAGATGAATGAAGTATTCACATATTCAATATTTAAACACAAATACTGATTTCCCTTGGGAATTTTGAAGGCATTGAAATATGGGAGACAATCAAAGTAAAGCCAATCTCCGTACAATATCTTTGCACAGCTTGCAGTCAAGACTTCCTAATCATTCTTGAACTAGTGACAAGGTTGTGTTGCTGATGAGGACTGCTTCCATTTTTCTACTTTGAATAATAGAAGGTTGGCACTGGAATACAATGTGCAAAGGTGTGGGAGGAAGGAGACAGGCCAGAAAGAGAGCCATATAAGATGAAACTTCCTTCAGGCAAGACAAGGTTAATTGTTTTTTCAGAATTTATCTTTGGAAAATAGCATAAATGATTACTAGACTGTTTGAATATGGCTGACTTCAGAAATGTATAGGAGAAACAAAGAGGATCACTCCACCATCACAGTCTGTCTTTCTACAATCCTCTAACATTAAATTGTTCTACTTTTTTTCATTGTTGACTATTTATAGCAAGTTCTTTCATTATTTTGTTTTCTTTTAATTCCTGTATTTTCTGAATTTTGAGAATCTATTCATGAAGTATAAGATGCTCTTAAGATACATCTCATTTCATCATCACAGGCTTTTGATATTTCAATATTTTTCTCCTGGTGAAGGGAATGCATACCTAAAGGAGGGAGATTGGACTCATTAAGTCCAGTCATATTGTCTTTCTTGCTATTTGTCTCACACTGCATTTCCAGTCTCAGTGCCTTTATAATAGCTTTTTTCACCAATCCCGGAATGTACTTCCACTTCAACTCTTCTCTTTGGATTCCCCCTTTTTCTTTTCCTTCAAGACCCAACTAAATCACAATGATCTACATGAAACTTTTCCTGATCTTCTCTTCAATTCCTAGTACCTTCTCTCCCAAAAGAACTTTAGATATATTTTGTGTTACCTATATATATATGTATATATTTTCTCTCCTAATGGATTGCAAACTCATTGAAATAAGGGACAATTCCATTTTTACTTCCTTTACTTCTTTACTTTTACTACTTTACTGTCCCCTTGAAATCTAGCACAATATTTGGCACACTGTGGGTGCCTAATGAATACTTACTGAACTGAGATATGCCAAGAAAACCCCAAATGGGTTCACAAAGAGTTGGACATGATTGGAAAATGAACAATAGTAATTACAAAAAAGAGGGCACAGATTCAAGTGATTTGGTATGTATTGACTTTAGTGACTTTGTGCTCTAAAAGTTCTCTTTTTTTTCTCACTGACCAACTGTACTATTCTGTTTTACTTGCTGACTCCTACTTATATTTGTTGTTCAGTTATTCAGTTGTGTCCAAATCTTTGGGACTCCGTGTATCATAGCACACTCACACTGTCCATGATCCATTCTTGGAAAAAATACTGAAAGAATATGGATACAAAGGTGCCCTAAGGGTCAATAGTAATGGTTACTTCCCCAGGCCCCCTGAGGGGATTTGAGGCCTATTCTTAGCCCATCCTGTAACTTGAGGATGCCTTAGTGCCCCTTCCCCTTATCTCAACCAAAAGAATTACTTTTTGTTCCCCTTATCCTGTGTTCCCCATTCTGTGTCATCCATTTCCCCATCCTGTGTCATTCAACTTCCCCATCCTGCTTCATGACAATTTCTCCCTATCTTGCAAGCAACCACCTTCCTTATCTTGTTTGTACCTATCCAGTCCCTAAATCTCCAACCCTATTAGAAACACTAAAATTACATCATCATCCTACAGGCTTCTGGCCATAAAAGTCTAGCCCTTTTCCTATATCGAGGCCTTTGTTTAGCTCTTTGCTAAGTCTCAGGCCCTAAAGCTCCCTTTGGCTAAAGAGAAGGTCTGATTAAAGTCTTTCAAAACTAAACCAGCTCTCCCCACTCTGACTTCCTCAGAACTAGTTTGTCATTTCCTCCTCGAGTGGATTAAGGCAAACAAAGTTGAGTGACTTGCCCCAGGGTCACACATCTAGTAAGGGTCTGAGCCTGGATTTGGCCTCAGGTCTTTCTGCCTCCAGACCCAATGTTCTAACTATCCACTGAAAAACATTGTTGTCCCATTACCCACTGGGCACCCAATTGCCCTCTTACCCACTGTACTTAGTCTGGTTTATTTGTGAAACCATATTCCTACCATTTCTTAAATCTAGCTGTCTCCAGGAATTTTTCCTTGGCCTTCTCTTCTCTCTATCCCAGTGGCTTCGATTAGCAACCATTGTGCAGAAAAGATGCAAACCTACAGCTTCCTAAGCAATTCCTCTCTGTAACCCCATTTTCATATTTTAGCATCATGCTAGATCTCCCTAGGTGTCTGAACATCTCACATATCACTTGTTCAAAAGCCTGAGATCTCTTCCAAATTGGATCACTGTCTCCTTAGTGTTTCTGTAGTTGATGGCACCATTGTCTTTTCTTGCTACACATAAGTTCTTTTCTTTCATTCATTTCCGACAATTAGTTGTCAAATTTTGTTGTTATTAAGGAAACATAATTAATGAAAATTTATATATGTTGATAGAAATAAAATTCCAATAAGTAAAATTAGAGAAAATAATTATTCATATATATTATCTACATAGCACAGCAATGTTAACAAAGTATTTTTTTCACAATGAACTTATAAAAGTAGGTAACATATTATTATCTCTGTTTTAAAGATGAGGAAACTGAGGATTAAAAAAATTAAGTGATTTGCTCAAGGTGATCCAATATCTGAACACAGGTATAAGTACAGTATGGTCCTTCTTTTCCCAGAAGCTTAATTCAAATCGCTATTTTATTGATCCCTTCAATTTTACTCCCATTGCAAGCATCATAGTTCTTGTGTAGGTGATTTGAATTCAGTAGAAAGTGATAGAGGGGAAAGAATGCTAGTTTGGGAGTTAGAAGATTCAAGTTCAAATTTGCCACTGTGACTTCTTCCCTGTATGACCTTAGTCAAGACATTGTCATCATCTATAAAGTGAGGGAGTTGGAATAAATTGTATTTGAGGTTATTTTCCAGCTCTTTAACTATGATCCTATTACTTCACACTTACCTATATCATATTTCATCTTATTGGATTCCTCACTTTTTTGTAGCCTATTGAATTCTTTTTGATTCTATTATCCAATGTTTTGATTACTTCACTTAGACAAATTTCTTATATAAGTACAATAAGCATGCCATCTATTTCTTCATTCAAGTCAGTGATAGATACTAATCAGCAGAAGGCTGAAGATAGATTGCTACAGCATTAAACTAGACTTCACATGGAGTTGACACCTGAAACTATTTTAAGAGAGTGTAGCTGTTCATCCCCAATTGGAGTATCCATAATATATTACCACCTAGACAATAGAAGACTGGTTTGAATGTTTTCCTGACACTAGTATGTTAGGCATATTACTTCTTTACCAAGTTATCACTCCTATACTGACTACACTCTTTGAAAATTCTGAGACCATTCACTGAGCTCCTCCTTCTTTCTTCTTAGGAAAACCACCCTGGTGTATGTAGGTCCTCATCACCTCATTTGTAGGCTATTACAGTAGCCTTCTGGTTAGTCTTCTCACCATAAGTCTCTCCTAATTCATCCTCCACTCAGCTGTCAAACTGATCTTCCTAAAATATAAGAGTGACCATTTTTGTATTTTTATATAAACTCAGAAGATTTTCTATTGTTTCTAAATCAAATATAAAATCCTCTGACTTTGAAAGATCTTCACAACTATTGTCTCTCCCTCTCCTCCCCCACACTTTTCCAGGATTCTTACACCTTATCCCCTTCCACATACTCTGTCATCTAGTCACATTAGTCTCCTTGCTGTTCCTTAATCACAATTTTCTATCTCTAAATCTCTGATCCTATGACAATAGTGTACATCAGGCTCTTCCACTTTTTGAGTATCAAGGATAGTATTATTTCATTCTATCCTTTAAAAATGAAGGCACTTACAGTTTATTGGAAAGTGCTGGTAGATCATGGATGATCTCTTCATATGGCTCCTCTTGAGATAAGGAAGAAACAGATGAGGGCTCTTTCATTTTTTCTTCCCAGACAGTTTCTGCTTTGAGTAACATTTCTTTAATAAATTCAGAAGCTGCAATATCTATAAGATAAACAGAAAGAAATTAGAGTGAGAGAGAAAAAATACTCTCTAAAACTCTTAACAAATAATTGTTTAGATGAACTTAAGATGGTTAAGTTTTATAAAACATAAAACACACCGACTCTAAAAAAATCACAAAAATTCATCATTGCTATGAAATAAGATTGTTAGCATTAAGAAGAATCTATCTTGTTCTTAACCTGTAATACATTTAATTACAATAAAAACCAGTGAGATAAAAGCTGTATTTACAGAACAGAAATCAATGAGGCTAAAATCATTTTTGAATGTTACAAGTGAAGCTTGAAAGAATTTGAGGTGATTTCATTTTCACAAAACTATCCCTCCCTTGTAAATTGCATATTGATTCATGTGTCTCAAATTAATGGCAGCAGTGTTCCCTGCACAAAAGCCAAGTAGTAAAACACCCAACCTATAGATGAGATTCTCAACTGGGCTTTTAAAGCAAAAGGATTGACCTTTCTTCGAAGTCTTTTTTTTTTAATCAATCAGATATATCAATATAAATGTATACATGAGCAAATTACTAGCAGATTTGAAATGTCAATAGAATTGTATACAATGAGAAAGTAATAGCAGCCACTGAAATGAGCACAGATTTTGTCAGGAAAAAATTATAGTTGGTACAGTAGGCATTAACTAACTTGAGTTTTTAGCATGAAATAAAAAAGAACTAACAGGTTGCACAGAAGAAAAATTCACAATAAGTGCTAAGTAAAGATTTAATGAATTTGACATCCTCAGTTTCCATGAGCAAAGTATAGCACAAGCAATGCAAATCAGCAGATTTAAGTTACATGCATTTGTGAACATGGCTGGCAAATTTAGCAGCCACCAAGAGAACATTTTTTGTTCCACGTTGTTATTATGGCTCATTTTAGGATGAAGAAATCGAGTATAGAAGTAACAGGCATATCATAGGAGAAAACTATTGTAAATACCTGATAACTGGATGTTAAAATTTTTGAAGAGGAATTGGCTAATTCAACTCATTAAGCATGTATTATGTGCTAAGTTTTAGAGAAGAGACAAAATTTACATATCACATGGTTCCTATAGACTCTCATAGAGTACAGAGTCTTATAAGAGGATCAGACCTATACCAATATTTGTAATAAAAATAGTACATTATAAACACTTAAATGCTAAAAGATTATATGATATCTGATATATGATACATGGAAGAATAATGATATATGATATATGGAGGAATAATCACCATCTGAGGGAATCAGAAAAGGCTGGTGACATTTGAGCTGGACTTCAGATATAAGGTATAAAAGAATCTGAAACTCGGGTAAGGATCCCATCCAAAGAGTATGCTCTCCTTTTGAGATCCATCTTGGCCTCCTACTGCTTCAGATTTATCCAGGCAATGCAAAGCCTAGCAGAGCAGACCCTATGAAGGAGCTCTCCTATAAGTGTTGTCTCCCTTAATTAGAATGTGACTAAGACTATATGATAAAGGCAAAGGAGATATATGAAATATTATTGGAAAACCCAAATGTGGCAGAATAGAGTGGCATAGGAGTCATCCCCTGTAGATAAAAGACAACAAGGAAGCGACATAGAAAAACAATCTCTTAGGTGAGCTTTGAGGTAAAAAAAAAGAGCTTCAGAAAGAAAAAAAAAGGTATGAAAGTATCTTCCAAGCAAGGAGGAGCGCCTGAGTGAATTAAGAGAGGTAGGAAAATGCAGAGAAGAATCAAGGATTGATGTGCATACAGAAGTACCTGACCTCAACAGAAACAGTTAGAGTCTGGTTTTGTTGTAACAAAAAGGCATAAAGAAGAGGATCAAAAAAGAGGAGATAGAACAAGAAAGTCATGGAGGAGAGTATCCAAAAAGGGAGCGGAGTAGTGAATAGGCTCCGATGTTTCAGCGTGGTTAAAGGGGATAAAAACTGAGAAGAAAAATGATGGATTTGATAAATCAAGTCAACAAGCATTACTCGGGTCTTCCTAGGACCCAGCTAGTATGCAAAGTGCTGGGTATATGGTTATTTTTGTTGAGTCCTTTCATTTGTGTCTAACCCTTCAGGACTCCGTGTGGGGTTTTCTTGGCAAAGACACTGGAGCCATTTGCCATTTCCTTTTCCATGTCATTTTACAGATGAGGAAACTGAGGCAAACAGGGTTAAGTGTCTTGCCCAGAGTCACACAGCTAGAAAGTGTCTGAGGCCAGATTTGAATTCCAATGAGTCTTTCCAATTTCAGGCCCAACACTCAATGCATTCTGCCTCCTAGTTGCTGGACATATAAAGAAAGGCAAAAAGCCAGTCCATTTTCTCAAGAAGTTCACAGTCCTTTGAGGGAAACAATATACAAACAATTCCATATAAACAAGATTTACAAAAAATAAAAAAAGTAATCTCAGAAGAAAGGCACTAGAAAAAAAGAAGAGGAGGAGAGACTTTTTTTAGAAGGTGGGGTTTTAATTAAGACTTGAAGATAACCATGAGAACCATGAGATGGAGACAAGGAATATGTCATTCCGGACATAGAGTCAGGAGATAAAATGTTATATTTAAGGAACAGCAAGGAGTACAATATCACTGGATAGAAGAGAACATAGAAGGGAGTCCTAGTGTAACTAGATTGAAAAAGTAGGAAGAGGCCAGGTTATAAAGAGATTTGAAAGACAAACAGATTTTACGTTTGATGCTAGAGGTAAGAGGGAGCTATGTGGCAGAGTAGAGTGGCATAGAATCAGGAAGACTGGAGTTTAAATGTGACCTCAGACACTCACTAAGTATATGACACTAGGAAATTCATGTAACCTCTTTTTTTTTTTTTTGCCTCAGTCTCCTTATCTGTAAAGTGGGAATAATAATAGTACTTACCTCACAGGGTTGTTGTCAGAATCAAATAAGATAATAATTGCAAAGTGCTTAGCACAGTGCTGGCATAGAATGAGCAACATATCAATATTTATTATTATTATGATTATAATTGTAGTTTACTGAGTAGGGAAGTCACACTGTCAGTAACTTTATTAAGGACACTCTGAAAGCTGAGTGGAAGATTGACTACAGTGTGGAAATAATTCAGGCAGGGAAATCAATAAGAAGTCTATTGAAATAGTCAAAGTGTCGGGTAATGAAAGCCTGTACCAGGATGCGGCAGTCTCAGAAGAGAGAATAGGGTATATATGATATTGTGGAAGTAGAATCAACAGGACTTGGCAAAAGATTGTTAGTGATCGGTTGAGAGAGAGAGAGAGAGAGAGAGAGAGAGAGAGAGAGAGAGAGAGCGAGAGAGCGAGAGAGCAATGGAAGATGACACCTAGGTTATGAGCCTGAGTGACTGAAAGGACAATGGTGTCCTCAAAAGTAACAGGTAAGTTAGGAAGAGAGGGCAGTTTGGAGGTAAAAATAACATATTCATACTGACACGTGTTGAATTTAAGATAGCCACAGTATATCCCAGCTGCACAGCTAGGTAGTATAGTTGACAGAGTGATGCACGTGCAGATAGGAAGACATTTTCCTAAGTTCAAATCTATCTTCAGACACTTGCTCACCATTTGATCCTGGGCAAGACCCTTAACCCAGTTAGCTCAGTTTCCTCATTTGTAAAATAAGCTGGAGAAGGAAATGACAAACCACTCCAGTATCTTTGCCAAGAAAAGCCCAAATGAGTTACAAAGAATCAGATAGAACTGAACAATGACTGAATGACAACAAAAACAACAACAGAACAATTAAAGATGTGAGGCTAGACGTAAAAAAAAAGATGTTAGAGCTCCATAAATAGATATGAGACGTCTGCAAAATGTTGATAAATGAATCCATGGGGCCTGACGAAATCACCAAGTAATACAGTATAGAGGTGGAAGAGGCAATATCATTTTGAGAATATATGTGGGTTTAGACACCAAATAAGAATGAATGTTTATTATGGGAAAGTGGAAACAAGAAGTATTTTTCTAAAAGTTTAGTTGTGAGTGGTAGGATGATAAATTTAAGGGACTGTATAGCAAAGAAAAGAGGATCCTGGAACACGTTAGTGGATAGTTAGGTGGAGCAGTGAATACACTGATGATAGACCCATCAGGATCTAGGAGATCCATCAAGATCCCTCAAGACTGTGGCCTTCTATGATTTTCAGTTATATTGTGTCACTGGGAAAATATTGGTTCAGTGAGTTTCAGGGATAGGGAGTTAATTTAAATGATTGATAGCACTGTGAAATTTTCTGGTTTTTATTCAATTCTAGATATTGGCTCATTTTAATTTGCAATGAACTGTGATATGTGATGAGTTAATTCAATGGGTTGTCCAATTGCATGTCTGCATCTTGGCAACGTTGGCGACATGGCTCCTTCATCCGTGATATTTTTTTTCCCTTGTTGATATCTAGGCCAATTCTTTCTGAGTGACTGGATCTCAGCAAGTAGACCACCCAGAGGTCAACGTAATGAGCACAGCTTAGTCTGAACATAAGAACATCTGTAGAACCTTGGCAAGTAGGAATTGTTATTTCTATTTGACAACCTCGGTGACACAGTCAAGCGCCACTATTAAGAAAACACTTCCTTTTTTAATGCTAATTATCAACGCTGGGAAGAATAAAGCAAGGTGTTATGGGTTTAGAGAGGGCTCTACAATTCAAATGGTATTTATTACTGTTATCAAAGAGTCCTAATTTAGTAATAATTTTTTTAATTTATTTTTTTTTCAAATTGTACCAATCTAGCCAAACTTAAAGGGCTAATGTGAAGATTCTGTAATTTGTGATGATATGAACCAAAGGTTGTATTTTACTGACAACTAATTAACCTTTAGTACACATGCAATTTTCACAGAGTTAGAAGCTATGACTAATTAGTTTTAGTTCGGTGGAGAAGCAATTGTTAACAATTGAAGTAGGTTAGAAAAATAAAACTTCATCCCAGCTAAATTACAAACAGAGAGAAGCAAACAGCCCATCAAAAAGTTAAAGTCCCAGAAGTGAAGGAAATAAAGATGCCTCAGGCAAATCAAACTTTTAAGCTTTAGATTAGAGCTTCTTGGAGATACAAAAAAGGTACAAAGAAGACTTGATAAATTATTTACTACCCTCACCATCAATGAGATTTTTATGTCCATCTGGTGATTATGTTAGACATATCACCTAATTTTGAACTTAACTGACATGTTTATTTCAATTTTTGAGGTATGGACTAATATACAATCTGTAACAACCCTTACTTTAGTGTCAAAATGATTTAAATGAAAATTTAATGAAGCATATCTTTATTGACTATTGAAATAAATTTATGAAGATGAAGGCAAGACAGTGATAAAAAAAGTTACCAAAAGTTGCTCCATTTTTTTAAAAAAAGGAAGTATGCTGAGGTAATCTGGCAGTTTACCATATGATAAAGTATTTGAAAGATTTTTTTTTAAAGGTTAGCCTATGATTGCTTTCCTCTGTGAACCATGTTTTCTAAATTCCATAGTAGAAATAATAAACAAAAATTAGGCAAAAAAGTCTTCTAATTTAAGATAGATTTAGTAAGAATAAAAAAATCCATTTCATAACAGTCAATGAAACTTTTCAGGGATGGTGACACTGAAGAATAATGTTGCATTGGCTTAAAGTAGGAGGCAGACTGTAGTGGTGTGTAACCAGGACCCATAAATGTAATTCTTCTCTGATGCCCTATTACTTAAGATAATCTTTAAAAAGAAACAATGGGGGTGGCTAGGTGGTACAGTGAATAGAGCACCAGCCCCGGAGTCAGGAGGACCTGAGTTCAAATGTGGCCTCAGACACTTAACACAAAAAACTAGTTGTGTGACCTTGGGCAAGTCACTTTAACCCCAATTGCCCTCCAAAAAAAAAAGTAAAAGAAAAAAAATAAACTGAATTTTTTTTGTGAATTATGCTCAAAATGGTTCTGGCAGCATTTATGTGGATCTATCTTTATATAGAGGAAGTTCATTGCACAATGGTTAGAGTGCTGGAATGCCTAGGTTCAAATCTAGTCTCAGATCCTTACTAACTATGTCACTCTGGATAAATCTCTTAGTTTGTTTGCCTCAGTTTCTTCAATTGTAAACTAACAACAATAATAGCATTTTCCTCACAGGGTTGTTGTGAGAGTAAAATGAAATAACATTTGTAAAGTACTTAGCACAATGCCATATATAGTAGGTGTTATATAAATGCTTGCTCCTTCCTCTGTCTGGAACAGTCATTACAGCAGGATAGTTTAATGCAGAGATTTTCATAACGTGGTCTCGGGAAACCCAAAAAGTTTCCAATATCCTTTCAGGGGATCCAGAAGGTCAAAACTATTTTCATAATACTAATGGCATTTTAATTTCTATTTAAGTAAATATAGATAGCTATATCCCACATAAACAAAAGCTGTTTGCATGTTCCTTAATTATTTTTAAAACTGCAAAGGAGTCATGAGACCAAAAGTTACTGGTATAATGGATATTGAGTCCATCTTCAAGTAATGAAAACCTGGATTCAAGTTCTTTATATGGGACGTACTGGTTGTATGACATTGGAGTAGTCATTTCATCTCAGCACTGCTAGAAACTATCAGTTGCAGAATAGTTGATCTACATTTGTATAGAGGGTTTCTTCACCAGAAATTTCCTATACTGATAAAATTACAATTCCAGTCTCAAAAAAAAAAAATGGCAGCATAAGCAAAACAGTACCAATCCCTCCTCCCAAATAAATGAATAAACGGGATGACCAGAAAAGGTTTATGAACCCACCTGAAGGTTTTTCTTCATTGCAGTTAAGAAGATTTGGGTTGGCCTGATACATTAAAAGAAGCTTCACAAGGTTTGTCTGGAATAGGAAAAGTAATAGATTTATGAAATAAAGTTATATTTCAAATAGCAAATTTAGCTAAATAATCATTCTATCATCATTGAAATACAAAGATACAGAATTAAAAAACTGGAAGGAAGTACCTCCAATATTTCTTCACAATGACTCCTATGGTATCCACGTGATATTCTTCATTCACAAGCCAAGTCTCCCTCCTCAATGTTTTTTGATAATAGGTTCTTTTTATTCATGTGATTCCTGCAATGCTTACATTTTCATATTTTGTATTTCTCAAGACAACCTCAGTGATAGAATCTACTTATTCAAAGATAAACCTTTTAGGATGTCTTTTAGGTCTGAATTTTTATTCTTTTATCTTATATATTTTTATTTTTTTGCTTTTTGGAGGGGGGAGGGCAGGGCAATTGGGGTTAAGTGACTTGCCCAAGGTCACACAGCTAGTAAGTGTTAAGTGTCTGAGGCAGGATTTGAACTCAGGACCGCCTGATTTCAGGGTTGGTGCTCTGTTCACTGCGCCACCTAGCTGCCCCTATCTTATATATTTTTAAAACAAATTAATTAACATAGGTGTTTTTTTCAGTGGTATTGCCCTTCCATAATCTTTTTGATGATCTCCAGATTATCACCTAGATTTCAGGGGAGTTATTGTAGCTCAACCATTGGCTGCAACCTCCTACTCTTTTACCTCAGTATACAGCAATGATTCTCAACCTTTCTAATGCCTAGACCCTTTAATACTTGTATGTGGGTGTATCTGCATGTGGGAGGACCCGCCTGGAGACAGATAGAGGAGCTGTTCTTAGGTGACCCCTGTGAAAGTGTCGTTTGACCCCCAAAGGGGTCGCAACCCACAGGTTGAGAACCACTGGTATATAGGATGGGGAATGCTAAGCAATTTCCTACAGTTTAAGGCTAAGTCAAAAATTTCCAGGCTAGTCATACAAAAATGATAGCTTTTCTTTTCTTTTCTTTTTTTTTTAACAGTAAGAGATTATTTTTTTTCCTCAAGAGTCAAGTCCTGAGATTTGTTAGACTCATGGCCACCAGTAAAGGAAAGTAACTTTTCACAGCCTTTAGATAATTAGGACTAATACTACTATTACTACTACTACCACCACCACCGCCACCACCACAAAAAACAACTCACGTTTATTGCATTTAGAGCTTTGCAAGGTACTTTATATATCTTATAAGCTACATCTGAACCTTATGAGTTAATGACCCTAATGAGTAAAGTTAACTTGACATGGTCTTAATATTTAAACAAAAGAAATACAGATAACTGACTGTTCAATTTTTCATAGAAGAAGTTTCAGTAGTTTTCCAAAACTATAACATTGACAAGTTCTATTCCTTTAAGATTTTCATATAGTCAACACTGTCTCTTATAGTACATGAATTTAAAGGGTTCAAAGTGAGTAGACTTTAGAAATCTCACTAGTAAAAGAGATGAGGGGAAAATCTGGGTCTATCTATGCTGAACTAAAGGAAGTCTGAAGACCTCATTAAGGTTAAAAAATGGAACAGGGAGGAAGACATCAAAGAGGATCATTGTATGGATAGGAAAGAGATGATAAAAATAACTCTTAAAGCCAAGAATAAAATGGTTTGGTGGGGAGATATAAGAATAGCCATGCCAGCAGCATTGATGTAAGCCCCTAAAAGGTCTAAAGTAGAAAAATGATGGGCTGAAGAAATAGCAAAGGCATAAAAAGATTGAATTTCTTTTTATATTATCATGGAATTTTGGGAGCAACACAGCATGGTATGGGCAGCAAAATCAAGGTTTTTCTCCTTTTTTTTTTTTTAAACCGCAAGAACCACATCTTATTAAGCCTAAAAATACTCTCCTGGAATTGGCATTGACACAATGACTTTGACAAAGAAGCAGCAGAAAAATATAAAAGTGCAGTGGAATTTAAGGAAATTGCTATATGAGGGAACAAACATTGTGAAATCTTAAATCTCATTATCTTTTTTTCTTACTATACAAAACATTGAGGTACTTATGCATACTTTCTCCCAAACACTTTCTATTCTTTCTCTGCCTTAACTTCAAATCTGAGGTTTAATTTTACTGTAGGAGGTTTCTTGAGACTCACTCTGAACTTGTCACCTTTTGAGCTTATAAAAATAAACATTTCCCATAGGAATGGAGTAACCAGGTATCTGTTTATATGTGTTCACGTGCTACTCTTTCCATGCAAGAAAGTCACTGCTTCCAATTCATTTCTCATTGGAAGCCATTCATGGAATCACCAAGATTGTGGTATTCGGGTCAGTACTAATTTCAATTACTTCCTATTTTCTGTCCTTGCCCACATTGAGACTGTGGAGCTGAGTTAATTCAAATTTATTTTCTCTTCATTTTTATGAATCAACAGGATAAAATTCATTTTGCAGGGTCCTTCACTTTACTTAGATTCTCTTCCACTATTAACAGGGTTTTATAATAAACAGAGGAATATATAACAGGGGACCAATATTCACAGCATGATAAATATACATCAAACTTTTATATGTAGTCTGTTTCTCTAAAGAGGATTTTAAAAGGCTAGTATAAAAGTTAATTAAGTTGAAATATAAATTTGCACAAAGCCCTATGTTATGTGCTTCATGTGGTTTTGAATAATGTAACACTATTTAATTTTTATTAGACCTTCATGGTACTGATTCCTAAAAATTCATTATTTTTTTAAAGAAAAAAAAATAGTAAGGAAAGCCTAGATCCTGGCTTAATTTTTAGTATAGAAACAGAAAAAGAGACAATCCAATGAGAGTTATACAACTCCATTTCAAAGATATAATGCTATTTTGATCTATAATATGCCATTTAAATTATATGTACAAGTACATAAAGTGTTTCTGATTCACACCATCTGAAAAATATGATATAGTACATTATGATAGCATGCTAGGAAATGCAGAGTTTAAGTAAGGCATGAATATGTATGTGTGTGTATATACATACACACATTTATAGGGAACACACACACATATACACATATACCCATCTCTCTCTCTCTCTCTCTCTCTCTCTCTCTCTCTGTCTTTCTCTTTCTGTCACTCTCTGTCACTGTCTCTGTCTCTCTCCATATGTATATGGAGAGAGAGACATATATACTCACATTCATATAAATATGTACATACATATATAACTACCTATGAATATGTATGTATAAACATACCTGTGTGTATGTATTCCCTGTTCCCAAGGCACTCACAGTCTAATGCATAATCAGACATCAATACAGGTAAGTATAATAAACAGGGTACGTAGGTACATGAAATAGAAGGTTGTCTAAGACAGTAGTATGAGACCTGGTGGGGAAGGTAATAAATGAATGATATGTGTAGCACTGGAGCAGGGGGAGCAGATCTGGAAAGATTCCCCGAAAGATTAGGCAAAAGAACTTAGCTTTAAAAGAGAAGTGGTAATTCAACAGATAAAAGTGGGGAGGAATGGAGTTCCTGATACGGGGGAAAGTTTGAGCAAAAGTATGGAGGTGAAAGAATTCAGGGTATATTCTGGGAACACAGATTTCTCCAATTTGACTGGAGCATGAAGTTTATGGAAGGAATTACCATACCAGTGTCACAATATTATAGGATTTGTAGTCTACAATAAAGATAAAGAACAGAACTAAAGAGAATAAGAAAGTGGAAAAGGAGGAAGTGTAAGAGGTTGCTGCCAGAGAGCAGAATTTTAAAATTTCCCAAGAGGGTGAGGTCTAAATTGGGGGGGGGAGAAAAAAGGCCTTGGAATTGAGGAAATTTTGAGACTCTGTGGAAAATTTGCTAACGAATGGTAAAAATTATTCAGAGGCAGGAGAGCTTGGGTTCAGATCTGCATCTCCGACTTACCAATTGTGTTAACTCAATTAAGTAACTTAACTTTTTTAAAAAAAATTCAGTTTCCCTAGCTGTAAAATTAAGGGATTGTAATGGATCCTCTTCAAGACTTACTCTAACTCAGAACTATGTCCTAAGAAATGTAGTTTCTTGTTACCTTAAGGTGCAGATTAAAATCACTGCACTAATTTCTTTATTCCTCTTCAAGAATAATCTATGATTCTTTGACTTAAATAACGCTCCATTCAATAGCGAAAGTAATCTTTCTAAGCAATTGGGCTATCTATATCACTCTCTTGATTGAAATATTCATTGGTTTTCCATTTCATCAACAGTAATGTACAACTCCCTCAAGCTGACATTTAAAGCCCAGTGGAGTCTAAGCCATGGCTCTAGAAGTATACATTTGGAGTCTAAATCTCTGTCCACATCTATTTCATACTTGTCCCCTTCAAAATTCTATATTCCAACTAAACGCAACATTTCTCTAAACCTGCTCAGTTCCTAAATCTTTGGACATTTTCAACTTGGTCCTAGAAGCCTTCTCATGTGGGAGATACCACCACACTTGCTGCAGTCTACTTCTCTTATGAGCTCCTTCAGGGAGCCCCATTTGAAGAAATTTCCATGCCAGTCATGCTCACTTCTGGCCAGCTCAGCCAAGGTAAGTGCTGGGTTTGATATAGCAGTGGGGCTCACATCTGAACTCTATTATTTACTGTGTAGCCACAAGCAAGTTATTTATTTTCTCTAGGTCTCAGTTTCTTCAACTGAAAGATGGAGTTGGATTAGATACCTTCAGAGGATCTTTCTAACTCTTGATCTTGTAAATTAAGTACAATGAAGAGAAGACTGGGGAGTAAAGATCTGGTCAAAGGCAAGTTCTGCAGTGAAAAAGGAGAATAGGGAGGGTGATTGGAGATCACAGGGGTGATGAAGAGGATACTGGAGAGGATAGTGGGGTGTAGCAGCAAGATATAGTTTTCCTTTATTTCTCTCCTTCCTCTTTTTCTCTTCTAGTTGGTGTTAAGGAGCAGAATAGGGATGAGATGAGAAACAGAGAATGAAAGTCATTTTCTTTCAACTGAATTTTGTATATTTTACCTCCTTTAGCCTCCAAAGTCACAGAATGTATAAAATAGGAGAAATAAGCTAAGTTTTAGAGATGGACAGGGAGTGAGAAATATTTTCATTTCCCAACTCCCTTCATTCCTCTTTCTACAAAACCTGGCACCTCATTACAGATCTAATCATCAACCTCAATATTATTATTATTGTTTTTGTTGTTGTTGTTCTGCCTTCATTTTCAAAAAAGATCAATGAAATCGGACTCAAGTGAGGCAAAGTTGCATAGTCATCAGCCTAACTCTCTTTTCCACAGTCACTGAAATCCAATGGCAAGAAAAAAAAAAGTCAGGATGATTGGTGATACCTCAGGATACTATAGATTACCTTGATATCTTCAATGCCTGACACAGCTCCTGCTTTAGCTGCCTTTGTGGCCATTGGAACAAATTGTTCTCATCTTCCTACTCTGTTGGGGCAGTCTTCACAGGCTTGGGGTAGACATTACCGAACTTATCAACAGATATGCATATTGTCAGCTACCATCAACTTGGTTTAGCTCCTCTGCCAAGATGGTTTTACTGGAATGTGGCTATGCATTCCACAGCTTCTTGGAGCCATGGATGACAGTTGGGTGACAGGTAGACACCAAAGGTAGATGAGCAGCCCTGAGCTGTGCCAGCCCAGATGTGGGCAGCTGTAATAGTAATCAGTTTAGCAAGATACTTAGCACTCAGTACTAAGTGCTAAGTGTGGAAGGTACAAACTCTGTCCCACTGTTGAGAAGGCATGAACTCCCCTGTTGATGTGGAAGAAGGGGATTGGCTGAGCCCCTGTTGATGTGGAAAAAGGGGATTGGCTGAGGTGTGTACATAAGCAAGAATTCCAGAGACAGATAGATAGAATTGGAACACTGCTCCCAGTGAAGGAAGAATCCTGGAGACTGAGGCCAGCTGAGAGAGAGAGAGACAGAGAGAGAGTTTCTCTCCCAGCATCTGGAAGCTGAGAACTGACTGAGAACTGAGTTGGAGTTTTTCTGAGACCAGAATCTGGTGAGGGCCGCTTGGAAGGCTGAGAGGGCCTGCCTGGAAGGCT
>JAQQSV010001637.1:0-26193 GCA_028646515.1 Pseudochirops corinnae
ATTAATCTATTTTTTAAGGTATTATTTTCTTCAGTCAGGTTGTTGACTCTCTTTTCATGATTTTCTTGCATCATTCTCATTTCTCTTTCCAATTTTTCCTCTATTTATCTTATTTGGTTTTCAAAATCCTTCTTAAGCTGATCTATGGCTTTCAGACAGTCTTCATGTTTCTTGGAAGCTTTTGGTGTGGGAATTCTGACTGTGTTGTCTTCCTTCCGTTCCATGCTTTGATCCTTTTTGTCCCCAAAGAAGGAGTCTAAAGTTCGATTGCTCTTCTTACTTTGCTTCCTTTGCCTGCTCATGTTGTTGCCAGTCAATTACTTGACTTTTTAGCTCTGTGGAACTCTGCTTCCAGAGGGGAAAGCTCTGTCCCAAATTGCTGGGTTTTTTGTAGCTGCTGGAGCTATTAGGAGGCCACTGTAGCCCCCACCAGCTTTGGCTCACTGAAAACACACCCCAGGACCACCACCCAAGACCACAATCAGGATCCAGGCTGCTCAACACCAGAGCACTTAGCCTCTGAAGTATCGCTTGGCCCCCCTGGAATCTGCAGGCTGGGAGCTCCAAAGCAGCCACATGGAAGAAGTTGCAGGGCTGCCACTTCTGCTGCTTCCTTTCCCTGGAGGCAGTTTGGTCAGACAGCTTTTCTCCCCCAAATTTAGCAGAGTTCGACTGACATTTCACTTTGTCCTTGTTTCTTATGGCTTGATAATTCTGGAAACTGCCACAGCTGCTGCTGATCCACTCTCCTGAATGCTCCAGCTGCAGCTCATCCTGGCTGTCGCAGGGCTAAACCGTGGTTTCAGGCTAGGCTGGTTTTGGCTCCCAGCATGATGCAATTAGCCCTTCCTGAAAAGCTGCCTTCACTGGGAGGTATATTTTTGTGAGCTTTGGAGCCCTAAATTTTTTTTAGATCATATTTTATGGGTGTTTGAGGTGGCTATGGAGGAGCTATGGAAACTTGCTGCTTCTACCTAAAATCTCTTTTAAAAAAAGAAAGTAAGGTGGGAAAGCTCAACCCTCAGGCAACCTGTGCAAGTAAAGTGCAACATTGGAGCTGCTATATTCTATGTCTACTAAACGCGTCCCTTCAGTAGTCATAGAGAGATTCAATAGTCAGAGCTAAGGTGATGAAACTATATTTATTAATGTACAGATTTAAAAATTGTTGTCATTTATATTTAAATAACTTGCATAAACACATATATTATTTGCCAGGATATATATTTGTACTGCTTTTGTGCTCTTTTTTTTTGCACCAGGGAATTATGGAGACAAACTTTATTACAACAGTGCACGTTCCCAGTATGCTTAGTACGCAGACTGAGAATCTGACATTTCAGAAAAAATGTGGTTCAATTTTCAATTCAGTTAGACACATTTCAGAGTATAGTTAATCTATTCTCATTACTACTACTTTTTAATAAATGTTTCACTCATACAATAGACTGTGTAGCTTATATTAGAGCTGCAATATTTTTCAAAGTCTTGTAGATTTATCAGTAGTATGTCCAAGTATTTTTTCATTTGACAAATAATATATATGTATGTATATACATAGAATATGTATATAAACACACACATATCCATATATTCTGCTTTGAAAAAAAAATTGAAATGAGGTTTAGACAAATGGGATTTCATATTGACATTTCATAGTTTTATTCCAACTTTCTGATATGTATCAATCTTTTTTTCAGGAATTACAATTTATGATGTTACAAAAACAAAGAAACTTTACTAACTTTTGTAAAAAATGTAAACATAATTTGCTATTTTTATGTCTTATTATACTGTATTGCATGATCAATGTAGGTGCACAGTGTAACATTACCACTTTAAATATTCTATTATGAAAACAAAATCATGTAGAGAATTCCATTATGCATGGTAGTTATCAAAACTATACTTGGTTCCTATCATGGAAATAAATGAAGGCTCATTCAATTAATAATTAATTTTTTTCTACCTTTAAGTAATAACTGTGCAAAAGTAAGTGGTATGTTAAAGTTGTATCTTGTGCTTGTCCTTCTGACTCTCTCCTAACATTATAGCAAATTTTATGGGTAGCCAGTAAAAGGGGTATTAGCAAGAAATGAGATTACAAAAAGAAACCTGGAAGTTACATACAAACAGTCCTAAAAATCAAAGGAGCATAAAACCAAAATTGTGTCACCTATTAAACAAAATTCACATCCTAGTAATGTCCCATATCAAGAGAATCCATGTAGGCTTTGCTTGTCAAACTTCTGCTCCTATGATATGTAAATTCTAGGCAAAACATACAGACCTCCACAGCTCCAGATGAGCAGAATATAAAAAAAGTGCTGCTAACTTTGAGATGATTTGAGTATGTTACTGAACTAACCCCAAAGTGGCACAGAGTTGGTCTTTTCCATCCCCCCACACGAACAAAGAAACAACTATACAAATGAAAACTACAACTTTGTTCTCCCATGCCCTTTTCCGTCTTTTAAGGGTCCATAATGTTTGCTCAAGTGCTCCCATCTACAAACTGTGGTTACATAAGTGACTTATCCCCTCTTCAGCCCTATTACTCATGTTGCCTACATCCTTTCACCATCCCTTCACCCCCATCCTCAGGGCTTTGCTTCTTTATCTCCATTTTTCATTGTTTTGTTATGTTTTTTTGTATTTCCTTTGCAGTTTACCCTTATACTTATGGTTATTATGTACTTGCTACTCTGTTTCCTGATTTCTATTGTGGTCTATCTATAGAATTACTCAAAGAACAAGATGTGCCTACTCCTGTTTCTTAATTTTATAAATTAATGATCAATTCAATAAATGTATTATTATCAAAGAGGAATTTTTTCTAACAGAATCAATAACCTTTGTTTTATGAAAAGAACACTGTGAAACACCACCCAATAATTATAGGAATTTCCACTAAATGTATAAGATTTTAAATGGCTGAAGATGGAATCCCCACATTTGGTATGGGTAAAGTATTCCAGGGACAGCTAGGTGATACAGTGGATAGAGTGCTGAACCTGGAGTCAGGAAGACTCATCTTCATGAATTCAAATCTGATCTTAGATATTTACTATGTGACCCTGGGCAAGTCACTTAACTGTATTTGCCTCAGTTTCCTCATCTGTAAAATGAGCTAGAGAAGGAAATAGCAAACCAATTTAGTATTTTTGCCAAGAAAACCCCAATTAAGATGATGAAGTGTCAGATACGACTGAACAACCATGTATTCCAAATTAAGTATAGATCAGAATAATCAGAGAGTTTTATCGTTTTCCAAAATCCTTGTGAGAATTAGGTTGTTAAGTAAAACAGAAGACTGACTTTATTCATAAGCACAATAGGCATTTTCCTATGTATTATGATAGAAGGAACCAAATCCTAATTAAAAATATATACCTTAATGGCTTATCACAACAGTCAATTTTTTTTAATTAGTGTCATTTTTTATGGCTTAATACATACATGTATTACTTTAAAAAAGGTAGCAAATTAGCTAACACTGGAAAAGTGGGCTTTTGAGAGAATGGTACATAGGACAAACATATTTTGATAGGGTGTAGAACCACAAAATATTAGAGCTAGAAGGGAACTAATATACCATCTAGTTGAATACTACTCAGACAATATATACTTACGTGTGTCCTATGTACTAGGCACTGGGTAATTACAGAGTCACAGTGCTGAAGAATTTGAGAGTTGAAAGGGACCTCAGTAGCAATCTAGTCCAATCTATACTTCAAAGGAATCCCAACTACCACTTATCTAGCAAAGTCTGATGGACAGAAAGAACATACTTCCTTGCTTTTGTGGAAGGCAGATTGACAGCTCAGTGAATAGCTTGGCCGGGGTTTTTTTTTTTTTTTTCCTGTTCGAATTTCCTAAAACACAAATTTTGAAGGTATGTTGGGGTGATACTACAGCTTCCATAAGTTGCTAATGAGATCTGTTTTGCTCTTGCCAGAATATCATTATAAATGCCCATTTTAGTTTGTGCCTATTTTCTGAAAGCAGGACAAAGGAAGTCTTGTCTTTCCAATAGCTCTACAGAATCATCTAGCTATGGGTTCCAGGGAGGAAGTGGAGCTTTTTTTTTTTTTTTTTTTTTTTTGCTTTACAATAGACCAACGACTTTGGTGTGGTAATTGAGGTGTAAGATTTTTAATAAAATATGTTATACTTAATAAATAGTTAACTGCCCATAACATATTATTCAAAAATAAAGCATTAGCAAGAATAGGCTAACAGCCTTCTTACACTCCAGATGTTCTTCTGTATAGAATACAGTCAAATTAATGAACTGAGTGGAGGACACTGATTAAAACCTGGTGCTTAGTCAGTCTTTAGATGTTCAGCTGGCTTAAGATGTTATGGTTGAATTTTTAATATTCCAATCACAACTTTGTACTGTTCTTTTTCAAGCTTGAAGATACTCAGTACTATAAAACATCACAATTACATCAATAGTGTGAATATGAAAGTGCTATGCTGAAGACTCAAATTACTTTTCCTAAGATGTCCCTAGACATTAGAGGGAAAATTCTCCAAAATTCTCTTCTTCTGCAAGGTAAATCACAGCAAATAAATATGAAATATTTATATAATATAAATATATAATATATATATATAAATATAAATAAAAATGAAAATTAGAGAGGTTGAAATATTCCTTTAAAAAAAACAGCAGAAAAATTGTTTCAATATATAAACAAAGAAGGAAAAAGATGCAGAGAAGTAAAGAGTAATCCTAATGTGTGTCAGGAATTTCGGAGGTGGAAACAGAATAAAGGGTAAAGAAGAACCTTTAAACATCTGGAGCTAAGTTAATCAGATATAAGGCATTTTCTCAAGGTGAAGTGACATGGACATTTAAGGAGAAAATGGCTGTTCATCCTCGAAGCATTTACGTAGTGTGTCCTTAGACACAGTCAGAGGAGAATTTATCCAGTAAAGGTCAGAGGAAAGAGAAATAAGTAATGATGGTTGATGATCTCCACTGAGGGATAATGAGGCAGATATTTGTCCATCTGAGAATAAAACTATAAAAATCTATCCTAAACTCTGAAAATATACTTATTATGCAGAACAATGTACTTAGAGTTGGAAGAGGCCTTAGACACAATGAAATACAAGCTCTTCATTTTATAGATGAGCAAACTGAGGTAGGGAGGAACAAAATTACTTGTTTATTGTGTAACAACTGCTAATTATCTAAAATAGGATTTGAATTCAGGCCTTCTTAAGTCCATCCCTTAGCTATAGAACTACCTCACAGCCTCAAATGTTGCCAAACCTCATAACTGTTTCATATTTCACATAGATATATCTGATGTACCTGGAAACAAAAAGGAATTGCATAAGTGAGAAAATGTCTCCAAAGAATATGCAGTGTGATGTAAGAAATTGAAAATCTTAAGAACACAAATGCTATTTTCATCACTGCTGTTGATAAAATACAGGGAAATTGGAAGTAAAGGGCAGGATTGGGAAAGTGAGCAACTAGTTAAGAATATTGTACTTGCATAGGAGATTTGATTATTTAGATTATAGTTTAACATAAAGTATTAGCAAGCATGGTGAGGAATGGAATATAATTAATAAGAAGGAGTAAGAATGTATGTCTGGAGTTTTATAAACATAATCAAAAGGATTTTAAAGTAAAAAGGAGAGGAGATTAGAAAGTTGCTGATGAATATGAATGAATGAATAAAGCATTTAATAAGCACTTAGTATATGTAAAACATTGTGCTAAGTTGTGGGAGGCAAACAGAAAAGTAAGGCAGTTCCTGCAATCAAAGAGTTCACATTCATTATAATGGAGATATCACACAAAGGAAGATTTCAGCTTCAAATTAAGATAGAAAGTTCCCATGGTCCTTCCCATAGTAAAACAGACAATAATTTCTTGTGAAATGCCAATTCCACTGGTAACATGACCTCATTTTCTAAAGTTGAAGGACTTCAGTGGTAAGAATTTTATTTTCTTGTTCTTCAACAGATGTGGCTATTGCACCTGTGGCTATGTGGAAATGATGGCATATTGTTTCTCCTGAGGTGTTGCCTCTTAGGATGGTGGCTGTGAAAAACTGAGTTAGGACAATTGTTTTTCCCAAAGTTCTTGGGTGCAAGATCCTGGTCTAGGTCCATCAAGGTCTGAGGGGGTGTTCAAGGTGGTAGTGATGACTTGCTTGATACATGCTATGTCCTGACTCTCCTCAAGTTGTCTTGTTGCTTTGTATCTAACAAGCTAGATAATACTGAACAAGGTTTTTGTTGTTGTTGTTGTTGTTTTTTCACCTGAGGTCTACAGACCTCCAAGGTATCTGTAGATAGTATTTAAGGGATCCATGAACTTAGGAAGAAAAAAATACATCTTCATTTTCATTAACCTCTAGCTGAAATTTATTTTTTTTTTCAATTTCATTAAACAAAATATTCTGGGAAATATTTCATAGGCTTTTCCAAATTGCCATATTGATACATAAATGCAAAAAGATATTAAGAACTCCTGAGTATATCAGGCTTACCAAGACATTCATAGGAGACAAATAATAAAAGGAGCCAGAAATTAAATTCAAAATTACAGAAATACACATTAAAATACACAAAGTTTTCATAAAAAGCAAGGTGAACTAGTGATTCTAATTTGAGGAAACAAATTTCACCTCAGACATAATGGAGAAACATGCAACTAGACTTGAGATAGGAAAGGGTTTACTTCTTTCTTTAAAAACCAAAATCAAGGTACATGCAAATGGTGGGAAGAGTCACAATGGATATATGTCAGAGAAAATCTTGGAACCAAAGAAGAAAACTATGGTAAAGGGCATTTGAACATTAATGAAGTCTTAAACAAAAGCACTACTGTCCTCATGCCAGTTTAGACAGAAATAGGAGCTAAATGATACGACTGGGAAATAGCACAAGGCTGGAATGGACCTGTGATAAAATACTGATAAGGTAATGAAATTATCTGTATATTGGCAAGAGTTTTCTTTTTGCCTAAAAGAGAGTAAGTAATAAAGTCTTCATGCCACATGAAGATCAATTCAAAAACTGCAGGTGGTTAGTCTTGAATAGAGAAGGAAAGAGGGCCATAATAAAAAGCATTCACTTTTTCAGTATGAATAAAGACTATGAAAGGAGGCAGTGGAGTTTTAATGGAGCCTGAAACAGAAGCATCAAGTCACCTATCTGAAGGGCCGCCATGCGGAGGAAATGTTAGAATTGTTCTATCCAGTCCCTGAAAGCAGAACTAGGAGCAATAGGTAGAAGTTACAAAGGAGCAGATTTACATTATACAGAAGGAAAAACAAAACAGCAACAACTTCCTAACATTAAGAGCTATTTAAAAGCAGAATGGGGTGCCAAAGGATATAGTAAGTTTACCTTCATGAAAGGTCTTAGACAAAGCTGGATGATCATTTAATGAGAAGGAATTATTGTATTGAAACTCTTTGAAATATCTTCCTGTGATGAGATGAGTGATTCTCAAGAGGTTTCACGTGAACTAGACTTTGATGTAAAATAGCAAACTTCTGTAGATAAAGCCAAGAGGGTAATCAATTTTATACATAGGGGAAAATATGCATAGGTGTAATGAGGCAAGAAAGAGTTGACTGGCTTTAAGGAATTCTCAGTATTCCAGTTTGGTTGGAATGTAGGGTGTATGAAAGGAAATTATGTGAAATAATACTGAGAATATTTAGCCTGGGAAAAGAGAAGGCTTATCAGAGGCATGGGAGATGTCTTTAAGTATTTGAAAGACTATTACAGGGAAGTGGGACTATATTTATTCTGTTTGGCAAAATTTCAAAAAGTGGGTAGAGATTAAAGAGAGATATATTTGATTGGGCTTAATATAAGGGATAACTTCCTAACAATTAGATATGTCCCAAGATGGAATGTCTGTCTCTGGAAATAATGGGCTCCTTCTTATGCCCCTCTGATAAGAATTCTTGATCAGGAACAAATAGGAATACATGAACTCTGAGGCTTTTAATAAATTTGAAGCAGTGATTCTTTCATAAAGAAAAAAAAGTAGATTGAAGCAGGGAGGATTTTGGAGACCATTTATGATATCAGATCTGTGAATTTCAAAGATCACTTTGGACCGAAACTGGAGACAGGAACATTAGTAGTTATAACATTACTATACATCAGAGATATTGATGAGTACCTCAACTAGGTAGAATGTGAGAAATAGCATAGATAACAGTTTTAGAACCATAATTTTAGAATTAGAAGGGACTTTAGGGTCATCTAGTCCAACAACCTCATTTTACAGATCTTTCTCTGTAAACAGAGAGCAAAAGACAAAGTTATTTGGAATCATACAATAAAAAGTGGCAACATTTGGTTTCAAATTTTTGCCTCCAGATCCAGACATCTTCCTGCCACACAACTCTTTTTCCCATAACCAGATAAGATAGATATGGTAAGTATTCCTGGGATAAAACCTCTGATTGACTTTGAAATAAAGGAAAGGGCAAAAGCAAGTATGGTTCTTATGTTGAATGACTAGGAAAATTATTATTCTATAAATTCTATAAATGCTGTATTTAGTTTTTGAGGGAGGGATATAATAAATTCAATTATAGATATGCAATTTTATAAGGTGGTAGAACACTTCAGTGGAAATTATAGGATTAATTATCGCAGTATTTAAAGTTTTCTGGCAATTTAAAATTAGAAGTTTAGTATTAAACCCCATGACTCACGCCTTCATATTACTTCAACTACATTAAGGATTTTGTTGTTGAGTCTTTTTTTCAGTGTCCAACTGTCTGTGATCTTTTTTTTTCTTTGTTTTGTTTTGTTTTTTGGCAAAGACACTGGAGTGATTTGCCATTTCCTTCTCTTGGTCACTTTACAGAAGAGGAAACTAAGGCAAACAGCATTCAGTGATTTGCCCAGGGTCACAATGCTAGTAAGTTTCTGAGGCCAAATGTGAACACTGAAAGATGGGTCTTCCCTACTCTAGGCCTGGCATTCTATCTACTGTGCCACCAAACTGCCGTAGATTAGGGATAGTCATACACTAAATCTAATCACTAAAGATAAATGTTTCATTTCCCTAATTGCAAACTTGGGCATTCCTCTACATGACCTTAAGCTCCCATGCCTCTATAATCAATTCTACCTGTCATTATTCTTTCCTAAACCTCTTCCTTTCTCTTCTGGTGATCTCAATACTTCCTTTGTCCATCACTACTTCTCTGACTTCTCTGTCCTCCTTTTCCAACCTTAGTCCCTAAATGAGCAACTTCAGCTTTACCCTAAATCATTTTCTTCTCTTCTCCTTATTCCTCTAAAAAACAAACAAGACACCCTCTTTTAATATATGCTGTAACTCTGTAAAGCTACCTTCCTGTAACTCTCCTCTCATCACTCATATTCTTTGAAAAAGCTATTTGTACTTGCAACTTCTACTTCCTCTTAATCACTCCTCAACCCTTTGTAGCTTCAGAATTAGTTGATACAGATACACTGATGTGCAGATGTGATGATGATGATAATGATAATTATAGCAAGTATTTAAGTTTTGAAAATCACTTTGCAGATATTATACCAATTGTTCCTTACAACAAGTCTGTGTAGTAGGTACAGAAAGATAGCACAGTGGATAGAGCATCAGTCTGTAGTCAGGAAGACCTGCGTTCAAATCAGCCTCAGACACTCACTAGTATAATCCTGGGCAAATCACTTAATCCTGCTTGGTTCAGTTTCCTCACCTTAAAATGAGCTAGAGAAGGAAATGGAAAACTACTCCAATATCTTTGCCAAGAAAACCCAAATAGTGTCATGAAGAGTCATATACAACTGAAATGACTTAACAACAGGTGCTATTATTATCCCTATTTTACAAATTAAGAAACTGAACTCCTCAATCCTTTGCAATCTAGCTGCTGACCTCATTACTCGACTGGATCTGCTTTCTACGAAAGTTCTCAAAGATCAGTTAATTGTCAAATCTGATGATATTTTCTAGACTTCACATCACTTAAAATTGCCATCCTCTTTCAAAATATCTTCAATTGCAAAACATACTCATTTTGTAAAATAATATACTTGAATAGGAGAAGGTAACAGTTCAAAGACTTAACAGCTTATACATCCAAATGCTATCAGATAAGATGGCTAGCCCTAGTTTGTGGCAATTACTATATATGGTCAGCAAATTGGTAAATTTTGTTCATACCGAAAATTCTTTTCCCAACCCAATGACTTATTTATTGACTGAATGAGAGGATCTTTGTTTCAACTATATGATGCTTCACCGTTGACCTATTTATTCTGTAACATTTGAAAGTACTGAGTGATTTTGATGATATTTAAAATAGAGCTTACTACTAAGGTGACAAAGAAATGCTTGCTTGCTCTCTTGATTACAGTTCAATTCTTGATAGCATAAGGCTATCATGTTGCATAGTGAATGTATAAGATGTTATATTTGGAACTAAAGAAGTAAGTTCAAATTCTGCTTCAGATAATATCTAGTTGTATGAATACAAAAAATAACAGCATAGATGCTTAGAAATTCATATGAGACAAAATCCAGAAAAGGAGACAGGTAAAAAAAAAGCCCCAAGAACATTGCCTCAAATGTCAGTACACATAGTATGGCTAACAATTCATGTAAACAAGAGCTCTTAACATAAGGGTTCAAACTTGACATCACATATATCATTGTGAACTGGTGGGATAAGATCCATGACTCTGGAGGGGTATATAGGTTGATCATGTTTTTTTTTAAGATAAGTAAAAAGTTAGACTATGTAACATTGTATAATAAAAATGTATACAGGGCAGCTATGTGGTGCAGTGAATAGAGCACCGCCCTGAATTCAAATCTGGACTCAGACACTTGACACTTCTTTTCTACGGGCAAGTCATTTAACCCCAATTTCCTTGCTTCCGCTCTCCCCAAAAAAAGTGCACGTGAAAAAAAAATCTGGAAATTAGAGGGCTTAAGAATGGGGCACAAATACTTTCATAAAAATTAATGGAGGAAAAATAGAACTTATATCACTGGAATACACCTCAGACCACCTAAACAAGAAGAAATAGTTAACTGTGTAGGGAAAAAATAGTAGACTTGAAACAAAGGCATAAAATAGTAATGATGAGGATCTTTAATTATCTGAATATATCGTGAAGCACTTTGTGCAAATCAGAACATTATTTTGACTTAATGTTCTTTAATGATCAGAGGAATGATTTTTATCATTGTTGTTACTCAGTCATTTCAGTCATGTCAGACTCTTTGCGATGCCATTTTGGAGGTGTTTGTGGCAAAGAAACTGAAGTGGTTCACCACTTCCTTCTCTAGCTCATTTTACAGATGAGGAAACTGAGGAAAATAGTGTTAAGTGTTAAGCCCAGTATCACATAGCTGCTAAGTGTCTGAGGCCAGATTTGAACTCAGGAAGATGAGTCTTCTTCATTTGAAGCCTGGCATTCTATTCACTGTGTGATCTAGTTGCCTGAAGAACAAACAGGGAAATTCTATTTTAAATCTTATTCTTACCAATGAGAAACAACTCAGTGTTGTGATAGAACTGATAGAAAATATTAATATTCTTTAAGGGGAGTCATTCCAGGAGGGATAAGAACTCCTAATTAATGAAATAAAAAGTCCTAATAAATGAAATTCTGAAAACAAAAAAAGAAGCAATTTCCATAAAGACGCCAGGGGTTTATTAGCTTAGGAGACTAGTATGAGAACACAAGGATGTTCACAACTTAAATTTTATAAAGACAACTCAGGGAATAATTTAGGGAATACAAATCAGAATTTATAAAAGACATGTCCAGAAAATGAAAAAAGGTCAAGTAACAGAGGATGAATACAAACATATGATGTGGTCCTACAAGAATAGTTTCAGAGTTACTGAAGTTCTGAATGAGATGGAGATGATTTTAAGAAAAAAAGTTAAGGATAATATTGGAGAATTCTCTCAATCAAGAGTAGTAAGATGTCTTGGGAAAGGTATACATGTCAGCAAGCATCCCAATACTGTGAGTCAAAGATAAGAGACCTACCTGAAAGCTAAGGAATGTATTAGTACTCTAAGGAAACTGATTATATCAGCTTCAATTTGATAATAAAAATTTGTAGCTTTCAAAAACTTCTTTTCTTGGAATTCATATATTCTATCATTCAAGATACCATAGATATTGTTTAATAAAATTATTTCTAATATCATCTGTGCCTACATAAGAATCCACCATCTGGCTTATAAACTCAATTTTAGTTTCAGGTTTCCTTTAGCACTCAACTTACTACTTCTTACATTATAAGAAACATTTCAAGTTCCCCCCTGCTGCTAGCGCCACCTTCTGCAGTTACCTGTCTATACTTATGTGTCTACACATGTTGTCTCCTTTGAATATGAACTCCTTGAGGGCAAAAAAATATATATTTATTTTTTTGTATGTCTAGTGTCAAGCACATTTCCTGATGATTTTGTTCTTTCTTTTTTTAAATTTCTTTTTAATGGGTTTAAAAAAATTAGACTCAAGGGTCAGAACATAAATACAGAAAGAGAAAAGAAACAAAAACATACCATAAACTTAAATACTGGAACTTAAATACAAAGAAAGAAAAAAAAACTGTGTGCACAGCAGAACATAAGAGAGGATTCAAAACATGCAATAATTTTCCTTTTAAGAAAGCGTGCATGATAAATAATATATGTTGTGTTGAGAATTGTCCATCTTCTCTTTGCTTCCGTGTAAGTTTTTTTGTTCTCTGCAGTGTACTTTTTCACTCTGTTCTTTTTTCCCTCACTTCCCCCCCAGGCTACAATAAAGTTTAGATATGTTTCTCTATAGCTATAGATAATATGCATATACATATATATATACATAAATAAACACACAGTTTCCCAAACATATGTTACTCTTGACCTTTGTTTTTATGTTTGTGCATATCTATTGTTTTCTATCCCTCCTGCCTCCTCTACTTTACTTCTACCCACTACCATACCCTCCTATGACTTGCATAACCCCCTCCAAGGATCTCTCCCCTATCCTCCCATTCCCATAAATCTAAACCCTTCTATACCTCCCTTTTACCTATTCCTTCAGCCTCCCCAATGTAGCACCAATGCAATATTTACAGTGCCCATGATAACTATCAAGACGATGACTACAAATATCACATGACATTTGATCTCACAATATACCAGACTCTCCATATAGAAGACAGAACTGAATCATTTGTTTAGATGCCAGAAAACCAAATCCCAAAACCAGTAAGATGATTCCATCATAATACCAAAGATATTAAGAAGCCATAATAATATTGAAAGGTACAGCATCCTTCAGCCTCCTTACAAACCAATACAAGATCAAAATTTACTCACAAACCTTTCTCTCTCCTTGCCTGTGCACCTCTCTCTCCCACCACCTCTCTGGTTCTGATTCCTAGCTTCCTGTGGGCTCTGCTTCCCTTCAACAAACTCCTCCCACTACAGACTTACATTCAGCCTATTAGGGGACAGAGTTTATCTTCACAGCAGGGAAGCATCCTGTGGGCTCTACTGCACTCTTCAACAAATTCCCTCCATCACAGGCTCCATGTGATTACATTCAGCCTATTAGGGAGCAGAGTTTACCTTCAAAGCAGGGAAGGTCTTCAAATTCCCCCCTAGGTCTATTAAGGGGCAGGAAAGATCTTCAAATTCCCATTCCCAGTACATTTGGCCCCAACATCTTTCATGTCCCTTACATAGCAAAAATATATTAACAATAAAGTAGAGGAATTTAGGGATAACTCATGGAAAAACTGGTGTCAACAGAACTATGCAACAATATAACAGGGATAATAGAAAAACTTTGCACATAACACAATAGCTTAGAGTGGGGGCTTGTGCACAAGCACCCCCATCCTCTCCACCTCGAATGAATGAGGTTCACAATCTTGGGGTAAGGGGCAAAGCTCTCTTCCCCAAAGCCACTTCAAGTTGAAATTGGATATAGAGGTGTCCTTGCCCCAAGAGGTCCCATTTGAGAGTTCAGTTCTCTAGTTGTCATCTGAAACTTGGTCAATGCCAGGTCCAGAAAAATCACATTTTTAAGGTCAGTTCTTTAGCTGGCATCTGGAACTTGGTTGATGCCAGGTCCAAAAGTGGTACATTACAGTCATGGACAGGGGGTGACATCTGGCTTAAGCAATCAGACATCTGCATGTAGAGGGTATCAATCCTGCAGGAAACAAATCTTGCAAACAAGTTTACCAGACATAAAGTAAAAAAAAAAGAGACAAATATAGTCAGCCATGCTTCTGGAGTCTATGGACTCACTATTATAACCTCATTCACAGGAGAATATATGACACTGTCCTCCTTACTCTATTCCAATGTTTTGATACACTGTCACAAGTTCAGCACACTGACCACTTCCACCTATCCCAGAACTTTCATTAATGAGTCCCCCCAAAGGTGTGACAGGAGGTTTGGTTCATGAGCATCTGTAGGGGCAATTCTCACTTCTCTATTCTGTCTAACATCAAGCCCATTTTCTTGATATGTTTTGTATAGTTCATTAGTTCATTACAAGCAATTTTTATAAAATCAATCCCTGCCCTCAATAGAGAAATAAGCAGTTCTTTTTTTGGCGATCTATTCTGAGTTTGAATCCACAGGCTATTTAGTCTTCTCTCTTGAGGAAATTTATCATTTTCCTATTCTCCTAAGTCACTTAGCTGTGAAATCTTATCCAGCACCTCTGAAACAGGGTGCCCTATTTCACCAATTAATAAAGTCAGAAGTAGGTGCTTAAAAGCAGGAAGAGCTGTTTTCTCTATATTTCTATGAGGGGATATGATGACATGTATCTGCATCTCTAAACATGACAGTAGTTTTCATTTGTTTTTCTTTCAACTTTCTCATGGTCTCTAAGAAAGATGAGGGTCCGTCTCCATTAGGCCATACAGAATCAGTGGGATACATTCTATTGCATCCAGAAGCAACTAAAGCTAACAGATAGGTCAGACTGTTACCTCCTGACAAACGAAAGCCTCTAAAACAGTGGTTCTCAACCTGTGGGTCACGACCCCTTTGGGGGTCGCCTAAGACCATCAGAAAACACATATTTCCAATGATCTTAGGAACCAAGACACTACTCATCAATCTGTCTCCAGGTGGGTCCGCCCACATGCATCTGCCCACATACTGGTAATAAAGGCTTGTGGCATGAGGAAGGTTGAGAACCACTGCTCTAAAAGCTTGCTAGACAAAAGGATTATGGCAAATATTTATAAATTTCAAGCGGTCCACTCTATCTATAACTATCCCAGCAGCTCCTTCATTACTGATTCTTACCATCCAAGATACTAAGGATTCTTGCATTCTTTGGGTGAATCTGCTCAAAATATCAGTAATCTACTGTTGAGTGAAATCCTCAAGTATCTCCTTGACCACTATTTTCCCTCCCCTACTATCCTGCCTTCTTCTCAGTATGGGGTGAGCATCTTTCTCTGTAAAAGCTTCATCATGAAACAATGTTTCATTTGGTAAGATTGTATCATTCTGTACAACAGGTGAACTCTCTTGGGAGATGTTGTCATGGCAACTAGGCTCAGACTCTACCAAAGTTGTATGAATTTTCCTCCTGTTATTTTTTTTTTCTTCTTTTTCTGAGCCAAATTTACAACAGGCCTCTCTGCTTCCAGAGACTCTCCAGGTCTCTCTTCTATCACCTGAGAATCAGCTTGCTCTTCTAAAGGAGGGCTCGAGTGCTGGCATTTAGGACTCTTGTAACTTACAACTTGTCTCTGATTTTGCATACAATATGATAGCCTTTTAGTAAAACACAGCCTCTTCTACTCACTGCCTCCAGATCTCTCCCAGATTTTATTGGTATTCTTTGCAAACATATTTCTAAATTTCTAGGTTCTACTGTAGCCTCTGTTCCCAGTTTTCACAGAGCCCTGTACTTTTAGACCACTCCCTTGCTAGGGAGGCATAAGACAAATCTTCCCATCCAGGAATAGCCATTTCTTCTTTTAAATCCCTTCTGCCCCAAACTAGAGGTCTGGTATTTTGTGATTCCATCCTTTTTGCCAAATGTAGTGTCAATGCAATATTTACAAGGCCCATGATCACCCTCAAGGCCATGACTACAAATATCACATGACATTAGATCTCACAATATACCAAACTCTTCATATAGAGGACAGAAATGAATCATTTACTTAGACACCAGAAAACTGAATCCCAAAACCAGTAAGACAATTCCATCATAGTACCAAAGATATTAAGAAGCCACAATAATACTGAAAGCTACAGCATCCTTCGGCCTTCCCACAAACCAATACAATATTTACTCACAAGTGTCTCTCTCCTTGCCTGAGCACCTCCCTCTACCACCACCTCTTTGCCTCTGATTCACAGCTTCCTGTGGACTCTGCTTCCTTTCAGCAAACTCCTCCCACCACAGGCTCCATGTGACTACATTCAGCCTATTGGGTGCAGAGTTTATCTTCACAGCAGGGAAGCATCCTGGGGCTCTGTGGGCTCTGCTGCACCCTTCAGCAAATTCCCTCCATCACAGGCTCCATGTGATTACATTCAGCCTATTAGGGGGCAAAGTTTACTTTCAAAGCAGGGGAGGTCTTCAAACTCCCCCCTAGGTCTGTTAAGGGGCAGAGAAGATCTTCAAATTCCCATTCTGATTACACCCTCTAAAGATCCCTCCCTTGTCTTTTCCCTTCTCCCTATGCCCTTACCATTATATTTCTTCCAAATTTCAAAGACTTTTATAGTCTTCTAAATAAATATGTATTATTCCCTCTTAAATCCATTCCTGATGAAAGTAGGTTACCAAAACTACCAGTTTTCCTTCACCATTTAATTCTTCCGTATTGGTTCTTCCTCTTGGATCTCATTTGTATAAAATAATTGCTCTTTTTAGCTGTTCCTAAATGGTGCTACTTTTTAAATTCATATTGTATCAGCAAGCACCCTAGCTAGCATACCCAGGATGGCTGCTAGCACAGGTTCTTAGATCTGCTTTTTTAAAGGAAAGCAACTCAAAATGGGTTAACAATCTTACTTTAATCAAACATCTATCATTTACCTAGTTCAGGAGAAAAAGTCAGAATCTTGAACTTCAGAGAATACAAACAGAAGTTACAAGCAGACAAAGAAACAGATCAGCAGACAGGCTTCCACACGTGTGACCATTACATCCATATCTAGTTAGTTACCAGAGAGGGAAGCACCAACATCTGGGTTTTCAAAGCCAGGGGGCTCAATGACTGCCCAGAGTCATGTCTGGCCAAATCACATAACTCTTTCCAAAGTGAGCCCCAAAGCAAAATCTCACATCAGGGTATATATAGGGTATATATAGCCTTCTCCTGGCAGAGAATGTCACCCTCTTGACCAACTGCCCAATCACAAAGTAATAAGATGTGGGTGTTCCTGAAAAACAAGCTTCTTGTCACAGGTTCCATGTGATCACATTCAGCCAATTTGGAGGCAGAGTATATTTTAAAATCAGGGAAGGTTCTCAGAGTCACTTAAGCCTATCAAAGGGCACAGGGGCAGGGAAGATCTTCAGATTCCCATAACAATTGTATTCAAGTTTACCCCAACCTTTCTTGTGAGATACCCAATTATTAATAAGAATCTTGGATATACATTTTACATACATAAAAAGTAAACAGTGTGATCTTATGAATCTCTTATAATCAGTTTTTGGTATGTACCTTATATTTTGGTTCTTGTATGTCAAATCTCCTATTAAGTTCAGGATTTTTTTTTAAACAAAGTATTGAAAGCCTGAAAATTTATCAAATGTCCATTTTTTTTTCATTCGGTACAATATTTAACTTTGCATTGTGTGATATTTTCAACCACAGCCCCATTTCTTTTGCTCTTCAATATGTTGTGTTCTAAGACCTGCTGTCCTTTAATGTCTCTGCTGCTAGGTCTTGTGTAATTATAATTGTGGCACCATCATATTTAAATTTTTTTAATCTTGATGCTTTTAATATTTTATCCATGGGCTGGGGGTTTCTGAATTTGACTGTAATATTCCTATGAATTTTCCTCATATGATCTCTTTTCTCCCTTGTTCTAATGCTTCAAAGGACAATTCTCTTTAATTATTTCTTGTATTACTGTATCACCATTCTTTTTTTGATTGTAACTTTCAGTTAGTCCAATTATTTTTATGTTTTATCTTATTGATATATTCTCCAAATCTGTTGTTTTTCTTATGAGATATTTCACCTTCTCTTCTATTTTTCATTATTCATATTTTATTTAATTATTTCTTGATCTCCTATAATTTCACTGACTTCACTTTGTTGAATTCTAATTTTCAAAGTGTCGTTTTCTTCCTTAAGATTCTGGATCTCCTTTGCTAATTGGTTGATTTTCCTTTTATACTCTTGTTTTTATTGGATCACTCTTATTTTATGTTTTTTCCCTCCATCTCTGTCATTTGATTTTTAAAGTCTTTTTAAATATCTTCTATGAATTTTTTTTGGGCTGGTGACCATTTGACATTATTCTGTGGGGGATTCTTTACTTCAATATCCTCCTCTGAAGATGAAGCCCAGTCATTGCTATTCCCATAATAGCTTTCCATGGTTGGATTCTCCTCCTTTGCCTGTGCATTTTTTTTGTCTTAATTGCTTAATTTTTATAATCACCTCTAGCCCTGGGGTATGGAAAATGGTGCCTCTTGTCCCAGATCTTCAGTTCTCCCGGTAGCCTGGGACTAAAGTCGAACCTCCCACCTATTGTAAGTGTCCATAGCCAGGAGTTTTCTGCCCTACTGCTTCTGCACTTACCCAGTATGTGCAGGTTCCTTTTCACCCAGGCCTTTACAACCTAGCTGGCTCTGATGTTCCTTGTCAGCAGAGGTTCCCTCAATCTTCCCAGGCTCAGATGCCCAACTCCCCTCACTATCTTGAGGTTTAAGTTCCCATGAATGGAGTTGAGGCAGCCTCTCAAAACCAACTAACCCTAGGGCTTGCTGATCGTGATTAAAGGGAATCCTAGCCTGGAAGTGTTTACCCTTCACAGGGACTAAACCTTCTCCCCAGATTTTTCTTCTGATCTTCTCAAAATGTCCTAGGAAGGCCCAAGTTGTATCCCTATTCTTATTTATTTTTACCCATAAGTTATTTGGCCTGAGGTACTATTTTCTCTCTTTTTTGGGGTAAAATCTTGAGAGGTTGGAATTTTCTGACCTACTCTGCCATCTTCCTAGAATCCTCTCTCCATGCATTTTTTTAATTGAATCTGTGTTTTCAATAGTAAAGGTGAGAAGCAACCTCTACCATTGCATATCAATACCTTTTCTGTTATTTTAAGCTTTACCTAAGAGTCTTCCTGACTCCAATTCATTTCTCCCTCCCCTATTCCATGCTACTTTACATGGATTAGGCATTTAATGATTGCTTCCTTGTATTTCCTTAGGAAAAGGAGGAATCAGAATTACTACACTAGTGCTTCTTCTTCTTCTTCTTCTTCTTCTTCTTCTTCTTCTTCTTCTTCTTCTTCTTCTTCTTCTTCTTCTTTCTCTTCCTTCTTCTCCTTCTTCTTTTTTTCACAATTGGGTAAGTGACTTGCCCAAGGTCACACAAGTGACTAGTAAGTGAGTGAGACCAGATTTGAACTAAGGTTTTCCTGACTCCAAGTCAGTGTTCTATCCATTGTGTGCTACCTAGCTGTCCCTATATCAGTGTTTCTTGACCTTTTTGAGGTCACAGACACCTCTAACATTCTAGTGAAGCTTTGAAACCCTTTTTCAGAATGTTTTAAAATACATGAAACAAAATACATAGGGTTATAATGAAGCCAAATCTTATTGAAATGCAATAATCAAAATATATTTTAAAAAAGAAAAAAAGTTTACAATCCTCAGATTAAGAAACACTGAAAATCAATGCTACATTACATAGATGAGGGTTGACATTTTTTATTTTTTCACTTCTGACCCCATACACCCAGTGCAAAAAAAGTCTCAAATAGAGGATATTTCATAGGCCTGAATATTTACATGTGATAATGGACAGAGACTAGATTATAAACCTCTAGAAGGGAAAGACTGTATTTTATGAGGTCTGTGTGCCCCATAATTCTAGTAGTGCCTCACAGAAAGTAATATGTTGAAACAATGAAAAAAAAAGTTTACTTGCAGTGTGTATGAACGGTTTGTGTGTGTACCAAGAATGAAATCAATTGGTCCCATGGAAATTGCTTGGATAGTGTTCAGTTGCTCCTTAGCAACATTGTGAAGTCTTCTTCAATATACATTAAAAAGTGGAAATAGTGCTACTACACATCTGTGTCTTCAAATGGTAGCCAGCTCATTTTCTGGACACAGCTAGACATAGCTCTGAATTCACTAAGGAATTAAAAGAAAGAATTGTAGAAAAAAAAAATATAATGCACCTTCCAAACCTAGGGGAATCTTTGCGAATGTCTAATCAGATATAAATTAAAGAATCAATCCATAGACGATTTGGGCCTTTTAATAAACTTTCAAAAGGAAGATCATATGTGAACTGTCTTGAAAACTCATTTATTAGATAAACTTAAGAAGTCATCTATCACAAGGAATCCATCATAAGCTAAAGAGCATTCAGAGTAATGTATTTAACCTTTTCAAAATGGGTTGTTTCATTATTATTTTTTTTTGGTAACAAAAAAAATACTTTATAAAAGGAAAAGTGATTCTTCCAAAGGAAATACAATTTCCAGAATGTCTTTAGAGAAGATAGGAATAGCAACCTTTAATTATTATTGCAATTTGTACTGAAATGCTGGTGCACCAGCCTAATCAAAAGCAGATGTTCTACTTTCCGTGCTTTCTCCATAATGGGAGATGATGACAATAGCAAGTTAGTAACAAACATAATCAGAAATGTAATATTTAACTAATATTCATTTTGCTCAGTTGCAGACCTTTCTGTGGTTAGATATCCTTTTGTCTAAACTGAGCTTGATTGCTATAATAGTTTCCTAAATGAGTTTCCTTTGAAGTCAAGCCAAAGGCAATGATAGTTGTAAAATAACTCATTTATACCATGGATGTATTTATTGTACCTAACCTGTGAAGTCTGACCAGTGGACAAAATATAAAACACATTTCCTATTCAGGTCAGTTTACCAGCAATCCTTGACTGCTCGGGCACTGTTTTTTCTAATCAGTGTAGATACTACTTTCCTTTCCCTTTCTCTCATGGTTAGGCTAGCTGATATTTGTATGACACCAAGCACAGGACTTTACATGCATTTCCTCATATGACTTTCACAATATCCTTGTGATGTATGTACTACAAGCATTGCTATCCTTTTACATATGAAGAAATTGAAACTCAGGTTAAATGATGTGTTCACTGTCACAGACAGAAGTATTGGTAGTGGGATTCAAATCCAGGTCTTCTTGTTTTAAAGTATAGTGCTCTTTGTTCTATGACATCCTTTTTCTCCATGCCTAGATGACAGTTCACATAAATTCCCATTACTTCATCAGGCCTCTAAGTAGAAACCTTTAGGAGAGTGTCAATATCTTACAAAAATCACTTGGATTAGTAGTAAAACAGGGGTGAATCTCCAGACCCAGGCACTATTTGATTTGTACTCACTTCTATAGTCTCTCCCTACTATTAAACTTAGAAAATCCAAAACTGTCAGGTTATGGATAACCCGGGAAATGTCTGAAAGCCTAAACTTGCATCCTGTTGTTTTTATTTCCTATCATCATTGTGGCCATTAGCATAAGAAGTTGAGGGTATGATGCTTACATTATACAATTTTGCTTCACATAAGCTGCCCTGGTAAAACACTTTAGGGAGGGAAGGTTATGTTCTGTCTACTTATTGTCACACATTCATATACCAAGAGCAATAACATGAGATATCCATTTTCTTATGAACAAACATCCAGATGATGGCCTGGATTTTCCATCTGTTATTCAAATGTTGTTTGTCATTATATGACATAAAATCCCAGGGAGTGATGTTTTTTGTGCATAAATAAATGTGTAGTTGGGCAGAACTGGAATAAATGAGCTGTACTGATAATATAATATAACAGGAAATACCTGAAGAACGTTAATAATGTGACATAATTTGATAAGTGAGTAAGGTGAGGAAGATTGAATTTTTAATTGTTTCTGCAATGTTAAGATGTTAAAGTTATTTTTCACAAACTGAGTATTAGAACACAGTAAATATTCAAAAACTATGATGCTGATGATAACGAAAAAATAGAATGTCACACAAATTATTTTAATGTCTAATAGGATTTGAGCCAAAAAGAAAATATTAATACTCTCTAAATATATAAGGATTTATTTAAATGAAAATATACAATGACACAGAAAAATCATGTTTTAATTTACAGTTTCTAATTAGGGATCAAGGAATTCAAACATACCCCAAGGGAAAATCGTTTTCAAACATTTTAGCTTGAAATGTAAAGATCTTCAAATGTGTACTTAAATAATCCTTATTTCCTATTTACTTCATCTGTGATTTCGTACATTTTTTGAATATTATGTAGCTTAACAAATAATTTGTTTAAAATATCACGTTTTTTGGTGAGAAAATGTAATCGTCTTCAAGAGAATACATACACCTTCCAGAAATATGCTGACAAAAATGTGCTTGCTGCATTAAAGCTTAGTTATGTTACACAAAAAACTGGTCAAGCAAACTTTTGTATGTTACAAAAACACACACAAAAAAATTTAATCTGATTCTTATGTGGCTAGTATTTATTTTTAATTTTCAATTCTAGGTGTTTTTTTTAAACCACCCTGTGTCCAAAAAAATAAAAAACAAAACAAAACACCTCATTATAGGGAATATGTTTTTCCTTAGACTTTAAATTTTAAAATTTTTAAATCTAGTATATTGGCCAGATGAGAAACAAATCAGCACCCACCATCATGCATGCTGATTGTTATTGTGATAATTATCTGATAGCGTCACAACAGGAAATGACAGTGATATCTGGGGTCATTTTCTTTGCCATTTGCTCTTCATTGAAAACTACTGCTCAAAAATCCTAGGGACTTTAATTGGACCAAATATAAATGCTGTAGAAAAATTGCAAAAACCGTTGCTAAATGATGCTATGATTTATTTCCTTTTCATATTGTGTATGCGAGTATTTCTCAAATCAATAATGGATTAATCATTCTACCAACTAATTCTATGTTATATTAGATTTTCAGGGTAACTACTTGTTATTTTGGATACATTGTTTATGAGTGTGGAGATTATTGTAATGCTTATGGGATTTGAAGATCTTCCATGCCCCTTGAACTTGCTGATGTAGCAGGAAGAGGTGGGGCAAGAGGAAGCCAGAGCTGAGCTGGAGTCACTGTGGTGACTGGAAGCAGCAGCAGCTGGGGAGCAAACTCCTTTTTTTTTTTTTTGAGCCAGCCAGAATTTCTGCTAAGAACTCCTGCTGAGGACTGCCTGGGACAGGGACTGCAGGGAGGCAGAGCTGCTGGGAGTGAGTTGTGTGGATGCTGAGTAGTTGCCATGAATGAGGAGAGGGGGATCTATCTTTCCCTGAGGTACCCTGTTCTGTTTTGAAGGCTTGAGAATGTGGGTGTTTACTACATTAACTACATGTGCCAACTCCATAGCTACTGTGATGGCTTTGACTTTCTGGTTTTGGGACTCAGCTTTCTGATATCTGAATAAATATTCTAGCTATACCCCCCATGTAGAGAGCCTGTTATATTTTATGATTAATAACCATATCAGCATTTTTATGGTTACTGTAGGCATTGTGAATACCACATTGTTGATACAAATATCTATGTATTCTGTATGTATTATATATATATACACACATGTATATATATATATATACATACATATATATACATACACACACACACACATATATATGTATATATACATATCTATTTATTTACAAGTTGTCTTGCTAGTATCAATGTAAACTCTTTGAGGGTAGAGACTATTTTTACCTTTTCTCATGACCACAAAATTTAGTGAAGTACCTAGCAATTTTTTGTAGCATGAGATAAGAGTCTCTTCTTAATTTTGTATATAGCTATACAGTTTTCCCAATAGGTTATTAAATGATTTTTATTTTCCTCAATATTTGGTAACCTTAGCTCATAGAAAATGAATCTTATTTATGTCTTTGGTACTAATTCAAATTATTCATTCTATGTTCTTATATTTGGCATAAGATAATTTTGATGATTATTAATATATGATGTAAGATACAGTCACATAAATCCTCCTTTCTATAATGATACTATATTAAAATTGTGTGATGACTTAAATCCAGAGTAAACATGGGAAATAGAGAGTAGTTTATTGGAAACAATGCTGGTTTTAGAGTCAAGAGAGATGTGGATTTAAATCCTTCCTCATACTAGCTATGTTCCCAGGGGAAAATGATTTAACCTCTCACAGCCTTGTTTACCTCATTTGTATTATAAGAATAATAATGACATGTATCTCATAGGGTTGACAGTGCAAAGACAATGATCTGTATAAAAGTGTTTTACAAATTTTATAAAGCTTAGTGCAGTTTTCAAGTTTCTCAGCATCTTGCATATAGTTAATTTCTAAAAATTTTATTATTTTATTTTAATTAAACAAATTAAAATAAAAGGAAAATGCCATAGGAAGAGCATATTTTCATACTTTTGTAATATTTCAACCTATCACACACAAATCCTAGTCTCAATAATATTTATTAAGATGTGTTGCTATTTTTTTAAAGTATATATAATTTGATGCATTTTTTTTTTGCTAAGGAATGATACTTTTGATTGATCTAGGATAGTCCATAGGCCTTGAGAATAACATTGGAAAAGTTGGTTTTCTGCTAAGTAATCTGAAATAAAATTGTACATATTTTGTTAATTAATTTAATCAAATAATCAGAAAAGTCAGAGATATTGAAATTGGAATGTTATATACATACATGCACACACACACACACACACATATACACACACACAAGTCTATATAGCCCAATATTTTAAAAAGTAAAAATTTAAAAAAAAATGAAATGTTTTGTACTTGGGAAATGATTATTATATTCTTGAACCTACAAAGTCTTCATAACTTAAACTGTATTGCAGCTAATTTTACTTCAGGCATTCAGCTCTAAAATAACAATTTTCAAAATGTCTACCTATTTTAGAAAAATTACTGGGCCAGCACCAAGATGGCAGAGTAGAAGCAGGAATATGGCCTAGAGCACTGAAAAGATGTGACTTTGGACAGGGTTGCACAACTAGCATTTCCTAGACAGGATTTGAACTAAGACCTTCCTCTCTACAAATATAGCTCTCCAGCCATTACATCTAGGGCAGCTAGGTGACACAGTAGATAGAGTATAGAGTGCTGGGTGTGGAGTCAGAAGACCTCAGTTCAAATCCAACCTCAGAGATATATTAGTTATGTGACCCTGTACAAATCTCTTAACCTTGTTTGACTCAGTTTCTTCATCTGCAAAATGAACAGGAAAAGGAAATGCCAAACCACTTCATTATCTTTGCCAATACACTAAATGGAGCCACAAAGAGTTGGACACAACATAAATGATTAAAGAGGCAGAGCCAAGATGACAGAGTGAAAGCAAGAACTTTTCTGAGCTCCCATTCCAACCACCTCCTATACCTGAAAAATAAGACTCTAAACAAATTTTAGAACTACAGAATTCACAAAGTGACAGAGAGAAACAAATCTCCAGCTAAAGGCAGCCTGGCAGGCCTACAGGAAGGGTCTATTGCACCAGATTGGGAGCCAAGCATAGTCCCGCATGAGCCACACCAATCTGACTGGTGGCCCAGACTGGCCAGAGCAGACTTCAGAAGAGTGAATCACCAGCAGCTGTAGCAGTTTCCAGACTTTTCAACGCATAAATGCCAAAGAGAAAGTAAAAGGTCAGTGGGGAACTCTGGGGGAAATGGATGACAAAAGTGCATGGTCCAGGCCCTGCTCCCAGGGCAAGAGATAGTGGAGATGTGGTGGCTGCAGTTGTTGCTGCGCAGCTACCTCTGAAGCTCCTGGCCTGCAGATCATAGGGGGACCAAGCAACCATTCAGAGGGCAATCACTCTTGCTTTCAGCTGCTTTGATTTGGCTTGCTGTCTTGGGCAGTGGTCATGGGGTGAGAAACCACAGTGTGCCAGGGCTTGTGGTAGCTGTAGAGAGGGCGCCATC
>JAQQSV010001637.1:26293-52685 GCA_028646515.1 Pseudochirops corinnae
TAACCCATTTTGAGTTGCTTTCCTTTAGAAAAGCAGATGTAAGAACCTGTGCTAGTAGCTGCCCTAGGTATGCTACGGTGCTTGCTGTTACAATTACTTGACTTTTGAGCTCTTTGCCATGGTAGAACTCTGTTTCCAGAGTGGAGAGATCTTTGTCCCAAATCACTGGGGTTTTTGCAAATGTTGTCAGAGCTATGGGGATGGCGCCCTCTCTACAGCTACCACAAGCCCTGGCACACTGTGGTTTCTCACCCCATGACCACTGCCCAAGACAGCAAGCCAAATCAAAGCAGCTGAAAGCAAGAGTGATTGCCCTCTGAATGGTTGCTTGGTCCCCCTATGATCTGCAGGCCAGGAGCTTCAGAGGTAGCTGCGCAGCAACAACTGCAGCCACCACATCTCCACTATCTCTTGCCCTGGGAGCAGGGCCTGGACCATGCACTTTTGTCATCCATTTCCCCCAGAGTTCCCCACTGACCTTTTACTTTCTCTTTGGCATTTATGCGTTGAAAAGTCTGGAAACTGCTACAGCTGCTGGTGATTCACTCTTCTGAAGTCTGCTCTGGCCAGTCTGGGCCACCAGTCAGATTGGTGTGGCTCATGCGGGACTATGCTTGGCTCCCAATCTGGTGCAATAGACCCTTCCTGTAGGCCTGCCAGGCTGCCTTTAGCTGGAGATTTGTTTCTCTCTGTCACTTTGTGAATTCTGTAGTTCTAAAATTTGTTTAGAGTCTTATTTTTCAGGTATAGGAGGTGGTTGGAATGGGAGCTCAGAAAAGTTCTTGCTTTCACTCTGTCATCTTGGCTCTGCCTCTTTAATCATTTATGTTGTGTCCAACTCTTTGTGGCTCCATTTAGTGTATTGGCAAAGATAATGAAGTGGTTTGGCATTTCCTTTTCCTGTTCATTTTGCAGATGAAGAAACTGAGTCAAACAAGGTTAAGAGATTTGTACAGGGTCACATAACTAATATATCTCTGAGGTTGGATTTGAACTGAGGTCTTCTGACTCCACACCCAGCACTCTATACTCTATCTACTGTGTCACCTAGCTGCCCTAGATGTAATGGCTGGAGAGCTATATTTGTAGAGAGGAAGGTCTTAGTTCAAATCCTGTCTAGGAAATGCTAGTTGTGCAACCCTGTCCAAAGTCACATCTTTTCAGTGCTCTAGGCCATATTCCTGCTTCTACTCTGCCATCTTGGTGCTGGCCCAGTAATTTTTCTAAAATAGGTAGACATTTTGAAAATTGTTATTTTAGAGCTGAATGCCTGAAGTAAAATTAGCTGCAATACAGTTTAAGTTATGAAGACTTTGTAGGTTCAAGAATATAATAATCATTTCCCAAGTACAAAACATTTCATTTTTTTTTAAATTTTTACTTTTTAAAATATTGGGCTATATAGACTTGTGTGTGTGTATATGTGTGTGTGTGTGTGTGTGCATGTATGTATATAACATTCCAATTTCAATATCTCTGACTTTTCTGATTATTTGATTAAATTAATTAACAAAATATGTACAATTTTATTTCAGATTACTTAGCAGAAAACCAACTTTTCCAATGTTATTCTCAAGGCCTATGGACTATCCTAGATCAATCAAAAGTATCATTCCTTAGCAAAAAAAAAATGCATCAAATTATATATACTTTAAAAAAATAGCAACACATCTTAATAAATATTATTGAGACTAGGATTTGTGTGTGATAGGTTGAAATATTACAAAAGTATGAAAATATGCTCTTCCTATGGCATTTTCCTTTTATTTTAATTTGTTTAATTAAAATAAAATAATAAAATTTTTAGAAATTAACTATATGCAAGATGCTGAGAAACTTGAAAACTGCACTAAGCTTTATAAAATTTGTAAAACACTTTTATACAGATCATTGTCTTTGCACTGTCAACCCTATGAGATACATGTCATTATTATTCTTATAATACAAATGAGGTAAACAAGGCTGTGAGAGGTTAAATCATTTTCCCCTGGGAACATAGCTAGTATGAGGAAGGATTTAAATCCACATCTCTCTTGACTCTAAAACCAGCATTGTTTCCAATAAACTACTCTCTATTTCCCATGTTTACTCTGGATTTAAGTCATCACACAATTTTAATATAGTATCATTATAGAAAGGAGGATTTATGTGACTGTATCTTACATCATATATTAATAATCATCAAAATTATCTTATGCCAAATATAAGAACATAGAATGAATAATTTGAATTAGTACCAAAGACATAAATAAGATTCATTTTCTATGAGCTAAGGTTACCAAATATTGAGGAAAATAAAAATCATTTAATAACCTATTGGGAAAACTGTATAGCTATATACAAAATTAAGAAGAGACTCTTATCTCATGCTACAAAAAATTGCTAGGTACTTCACTAAATTTTGTGGTCATGAGAAAAGGTAAAAATAGTCTCTACCCTCAAAGAGTTTACATTGATACTAGCAAGACAACTTGTAAATAAATAGATATGTATATATACATATATATGTGTGTGTGTGTGTATGTATATATATGTATGTATATATATATATATACATGTGTGTATATATATATAATACATACAGAATACATAGATATTTGTATCAACAATGTGGTATTCACAATGCCTACAGTAACCATAAAAATGCTGATATGGTTATTAATCATAAAATATAACAGGCTCTCTACATGGGGGGTATAGCTAGAATATTTATTCAGATATCAGAAAGCTGAGTCCCAAAACCAGAAAGTCAAAGCCATCACAGTAGCTATGGAGTTGGCACATGTAGTTAATGTAGTAAACACCCACATTCTCAAGCCTTCAAAACAGAACAGGGTACCTCAGGGAAAGATAGATCCCCCTCTCCTCATTCATGGCAACTACTCAGCATCCACACAACTCACTCCCAGCAGCTCTGCCTCCCTGCAGTCCCTGTCCCAGGCAGTCCTCAGCAGGAGTTCTTAGCAGAAATTCTGGCTGGCTCAAAAAAAAAAAAAAGGAGTTTGCTCCCCAGCTGCTGCTGCTTCCAGTCACCACAGTGACTCCAGCTCAGCTCTGGCTTCCTCTTGCCCCACCTCTTCCTGCTACATCAGCAAGTTCAAGGGGCATGGAAGATCTTCAAATCCCATAAGCATTACAATAATCTCCACACTCATAAACAATGTATCCAAAATAACAAGTAGTTACCCTGAAAATCTAATATAACATAGAATTAGTTGGTAGAATGATTAATCCATTATTGATTTGAGAAATACTCGCATACACAATATGAAAAGGAAATAAATCATAGCATCATTTAGCAACGGTTTTTGCAATTTTTCTACAGCATTTATATTTGGTCCAATTAAAGTCCCTAGGATTTTTGAGCAGTAGTTTTCAATGAAGAGCAAATGGCAAAGAAAATGACCCCAGATATCACTGTCATTTCCTGTTGTGACGCTATCAGATAATTATCACAATAACAATCAGCATGCATGATGGTGGGTGCTGATTTGTTTCTCATCTGGCCAATATACTAGATTTAAAAATTTTAAAATTTAAAGTCTAAGGAAAAACATATTCCCTATAATGAGGTGTTTTGTTTTGTTTTTTATTTTTTTGGACACAGGGTGGTTTAAAAAAAACACCTAGAATTGAAAATTAAAAATAAATACTAGCCACATAAGAATCAGATTAAATTTTTTTGTGTGTGTTTTTGTAACATACAAAAGTTTGCTTGACCAGTTTTTTGTGTAACATAACTAAGCTTTAATGCAGCAAGCACATTTTTGTCAGCATATTTCTGGAAGGTGTATGTATTCTCTTGAAGACGATTACATTTTCTCACCAAAAAACGTGATATTTTAAACAAATTATTTGTTAAGCTACATAATATTCAAAAAATGTACGAAATCACAGATGAAGTAAATAGGAAATAAGGATTATTTAAGTACACATTTGAAGATCTTTACATTTCAAGCTAAAATGTTTGAAAACGATTTTCCCTTGGGGTATGTTTGAATTCCTTGATCCCTAATTAGAAACTGTAAATTAAAACATGATTTTTCTGTGTCATTGTATATTTTCATTTAAATAAATCCTTATATATTTAGAGAGTATTAATATTTTCTTTTTGGCTCAAATCCTATTAGACATTAAAATAATTTGTGTGACATTCTATTTTTTCGTTATCATCAGCATCATAGTTTTTGAATATTTACTGTGTTCTAATACTCAGTTTGTGAAAAATAACTTTAACATCTTAACATTGCAGAAACAATTAAAAATTCAATCTTCCTCACCTTACTCACTTATCAAATTATGTCACATTATTAACGTTCTTCAGGTATTTCCTGTTATATTATATTATCAGTACAGCTCATTTATTCCAGTTCTGCCCAACTACACATTTATTTATGCACAAAAAACATCACTCCCTGGGATTTTATGTCATATAATGACAAACAACATTTGAATAACAGATGGAAAATCCAGGCCATCATCTGGATGTTTGTTCATAAGAAAATGGATATCTCATGTTATTGCTCTTGGTATATGAATGTGTGACAATAAGTAGACAGAACATAACCTTCCCTCCCTAAAGTGTTTTACCAGGGCAGCTTATGTGAAGCAAAATTGTATAATGTAAGCATCATACCCTCAACTTCTTATGCTAATGGCCACAATGATGATAGGAAATAAAAACAACAGGATGCAAGTTTAGGCTTTCAGACATTTCCCGGGTTATCCATAACCTGACAGTTTTGGATTTTCTAAGTTTAATAGTAGGGAGAGACTATAGAAGTGAGTACAAATCAAATAGTGCCTGGGTCTGGAGATTCACCCCTGTTTTACTACTAATCCAAGTGATTTTTGTAAGATATTGACACTCTCCTAAAGGTTTCTACTTAGAGGCCTGATGAAGTAATGGGAATTTATGTGAACTGTCATCTAGGCATGGAGAAAAAGGATGTCATAGAACAAAGAGCACTATACTTTAAAACAAGAAGACCTGGATTTGAATCCCACTACCAATACTTCTGTCTGTGACAGTGAACACATCATTTAACCTGAGTTTCAATTTCTTCATATGTAAAAGGATAGCAATGCTTGTAGTACATACATCACAAGGATATTGTGAAAGTCATATGAGGAAATGCATGTAAAGTCCTGTGCTTGGTGTCATACAAATATCAGCTAGCCTAACCATGAGAGAAAGGGAAAGGAAAGTAGTATCTACACTGATTAGAAAAAACAGTGCCCGAGCAGTCAAGGATTGCTGGTAAACTGACCTGAATAGGAAATGTGTTTTATATTTTGTCCACTGGTCAGACTTCACAGGTTAGGTACAATAAATACATCCATGGTATAAATGAGTTATTTTACAACTATCATTGCCTTTGGCTTGACTTCAAAGGAAACTCATTTAGGAAACTATTATAGCAATCAAGCTCAGTTTAGACAAAAGGATATCTAACCACAGAAAGGTCTGCAACTGAGCAAAATGAATATTAGTTAAATATTACATTTCTGATTATGTTTGTTACTAACTTGCTATTGTCATCATCTCCCATTATGGAGAAAGCACGGAAAGTAGAACATCTGCTTTTGATTAGGCTGGTGCACCAGCATTTCAGTACAAATTGCAATAATAATTAAAGGTTGCTATTCCTATCTTCTCTAAAGACATTCTGGAAATTGTATTTCCTTTGGAAGAATCACTTTTCCTTTTATAAAGTATTTTTTTTGTTACCAAAAAAAAATAATAATGAAACAACCCATTTTGAAAAGGTTAAATACATTACTCTGAATGCTCTTTAGCTTATGATGGATTCCTTGTGATAGATGACTTCTTAAGTTTATCTAATAAATGAGTTTTCAAGACAGTTCACATATGATCTTCCTTTTGAAAGTTTATTAAAAGGCCCAAATCGTCTATGGATTGATTCTTTAATTTATATCTGATTAGACATTCGCAAAGATTCCCCTAGGTTTGGAAGGTGCATTATATTTTTTTTTTCTACAATTCTTTCTTTTAATTCCTTAGTGAATTCAGAGCTATGTCTAGCTGTGTCCAGAAAATGAGCTGGCTACCATTTGAAGACACAGATGTGTAGTAGCACTATTTCCACTTTTTAATGTATATTGAAGAAGACTTCACAATGTTGCTAAGGAGCAACTGAACACTATCCAAGCAATTTCCATGGGACCAATTGATTTCATTCTTGGTACACACACAAACCGTTCATACACACTGCAAGTAAACTTTTTTTTTCATTGTTTCAACATATTACTTTCTGTGAGGCACTACTAGAATTATGGGGCACACAGACCTCATAAAATACAGTCTTTCCCTTCTAGAGGTTTATAATCTAGTCTCTGTCCATTATCACATGTAAATATTCAGGCCTATGAAATATCCTCTATTTGAGACTTTTTTTGCACTGGGTGTATGGGGTCAGAAGTGAAAAAATAAAAAATGTCAACCCTCATCTATGTAATGTAGCATTGATTTTCAGTGTTTCTTAATCTGAGGATTGTAAACTTTTTTTCTTTTTTAAAATATATTTTGATTATTGCATTTCAATAAGATTTGGCTTCATTATAACCCTATGTATTTTGTTTCATGTATTTTAAAACATTCTGAAAAAGGGTTTCAAAGCTTCACTAGAATGTTAGAGGTGTCTGTGACCTCAAAAAGGTCAAGAAACACTGATATAGGGACAGCTAGGTAGCACACAATGGATAGAACACTGACTTGGAGTCAGGAAAACCTTAGTTCAAATCTGGTCTCACTCACTTACTAGTCACTTGTGTGACCTTGGGCAAGTCACTTACCCAATTGTGAAAAAAAGAAGAAGGAGAAGAAGGAAGAGAAAGAAGAAGAAGAAGAAGAAGAAGAAGAAGAAGAAGAAGAAGAAGAAGAAGAAGAAGAAGAAGAAGAAGCACTAGTGTAGTAATTCTGATTCCTCCTTTTCCTAAGGAAATACAAGGAAGCAATCATTAAATGCCTAATCCATGTAAAGTAGCATGGAATAGGGGAGGGAGAAATGAATTGGAGTCAGGAAGACTCTTAGGTAAAGCTTAAAATAACAGAAAAGGTATTGATATGCAATGGTAGAGGTTGCTTCTCACCTTTACTATTGAAAACACAGATTCAATTAAAAAAATGCATGGAGAGAGGATTCTAGGAAGATGGCAGAGTAGGTCAGAAAATTCCAACCTCTCAAGATTTTACCCCAAAAAAGAGAGAAAATAGTACCTCAGGCCAAATAACTTATGGGTAAAAATAAATAAGAATAGGGATACAACTTGGGCCTTCCTAGGACATTTTGAGAAGATCAGAAGAAAAATCTGGGGAGAAGGTTTAGTCCCTGTGAAGGGTAAACACTTCCAGGCTAGGATTCCCTTTAATCACGATCAGCAAGCCCTAGGGTTAGTTGGTTTTGAGAGGCTGCCTCAACTCCATTCATGGGAACTTAAACCTCAAGATAGTGAGGGGAGTTGGGCATCTGAGCCTGGGAAGATTGAGGGAACCTCTGCTGACAAGGAACATCAGAGCCAGCTAGGTTGTAAAGGCCTGGGTGAAAAGGAACCTGCACATACTGGGTAAGTGCAGAAGCAGTAGGGCAGAAAACTCCTGGCTATGGACACTTACAATAGGTGGGAGGTTCGACTTTAGTCCCAGGCTACCGGGAGAACTGAAGATCTGGGACAAGAGGCACCATTTTCCATACCCCAGGGCTAGAGGTGATTATAAAAATTAAGCAATTAAGACAAAAAAAATGCACAGGCAAAGGAGGAGAATCCAACCATGGAAAGCTATTATGGGAATAGCAATGACTGGGCTTCATCTTCAGAGGAGGATATTGAAGTAAAGAATCCCCCACAGAATAATGTCAAATGGTCACCAGCCCAAAAAAAATTCATAGAAGATATTTAAAAAGACTTTAAAAATCAAATGACAGAGATGGAGGGAAAAAACATAAAATAAGAGTGATCCAATAAAAACAAGAGTATAAAAGGAAAATCAACCAATTAGCAAAGGAGATCCAGAATCTTAAGGAAGAAAACGACACTTTGAAAATTAGAATTCAACAAAGTGAAGTCAGTGAAATTATAGGAGATCAAGAAATAATTAAATAAAATATGAATAATGAAAAATAGAAGAGAAGGTGAAATATCTCATAAGAAAAACAACAGATTTGGAGAATATATCAATAAGATAAAACATAAAAATAATTGGACTAACTGAAAGTTACAATCAAAAAAAGAATGGTGATACAGTAATACAAGAAATAATTAAAGAGAATTGTCCTTTGAAGCATTAGAACAAGGGAGAAAAGAGATCATATGAGGAAAATTCATAGGAATATTACAGTCAAATTCAGAAACCCCCAGCCCATGGATAAAATATTAAAAGCATCAAGATTAAAAAAATTTAAATATGATGGTGCCACAATTATAATTACACAAGACCTAGCAGCAGAGACATTAAAGGACAGCAGGTCTTAGAACACAACATATTGAAGAGCAAAAGAAATGGGGCTGTGGTTGAAAATATCACACAATGCAAAGTTAAATATTGTACCGAATGAAAAAAAAATGGACATTTGATAAATTTTCAGGCTTTCAATACTTTGTTTAAAAAAAAATCCTGAACTTAATAGGAGATTTGACATACAAGAACCAAAATATAAGGTACATACCAAAAACTGATTATAAGAGATTCATAAGATCACACTGTTTACTTTTTATGTATGTAAAATGTATATCCAAGATTCTTATTAATAATTGGGTATCTCACAAGAAAGGTTGGGGTAAACTTGAATACAATTGTTATGGGAATCTGAAGATCTTCCCTGCCCCTGTGCCCTTTGATAGGCTTAAGTGACTCTGAGAACCTTCCCTGATTTTAAAATATACTCTGCCTCCAAATTGGCTGAATGTGATCACATGGAACCTGTGACAAGAAGCTTGTTTTTCAGGAACACCCACATCTTATTACTTTGTGATTGGGCAGTTGGTCAAGAGGGTGACATTCTCTGCCAGGAGAAGGCTATATATACCCTATATATACCCTGATGTGAGATTTTGCTTTGGGGCTCACTTTGGAAAGAGTTATGTGATTTGGCCAGACATGACTCTGGGCAGTCATTGAGCCCCCTGGCTTTGAAAACCCAGATGTTGGTGCTTCCCTCTCTGGTAACTAACTAGATATGGATGTAATGGTCACACGTGTGGAAGCCTGTCTGCTGATCTGTTTCTTTGTCTGCTTGTAACTTCTGTTTGTATTCTCTGAAGTTCAAGATTCTGACTTTTTCTCCTGAACTAGGTAAATGATAGATGTTTGATTAAAGTAAGATTGTTAACCCATTTTGAGTTGCTTTCCTTTAAAAAAGCAGATCTAAGAACCTGTGCTAGCAGCCATCCTGGGTATGCTAGCTAGGGTGCTTGCTGATACAATATGAATTTAAAAAGTAGCACCATTTAGGAACAGCTAAAAAGAGCAATTATTTTATACAAATGAGATCCAAGAGGAAGAACCAATACGGAAGAATTAAATGGTGAAGGAAAACTGGTAGTTTTGGTAACCTACTTTCATCAGGAATGGATTTAAGAGGGAATAATACATATTTATTTAGAAGACTATAAAAGTCTTTGAAATTTGGAAGAAATATAATGGTAAGGGCATAGGGAGAAGGGAAAAGACAAGGGAGGGATCTTTAGAGGGTGTAATCAGAATGGGAATTTGAAGATCTTCTCTGCCCCTTAACAGACCTAGGGGGGAGTTTGAAGACCTCCCCTGCTTTGAAAGTAAACTTTGCCCCCTAATAGGCTGAATGTAATCACATGGAGCCTGTGATGGAGGGAATTTGCTGAAGGGTGCAGCAGAGCCCACAGAGCCCCAGGATGCTTCCCTGCTGTGAAGATAAACTCTGCACCCAATAGGCTGAATGTAGTCACATGGAGCCTGTGGTGGGAGGAGTTTGCTGAAAGGAAGCAGAGTCCACAGGAAGCTGTGAATCAGAGGCAAAGAGGTGGTGGTAGAGGGAGGTGCTCAGGCAAGGAGAGAGACACTTGTGAGTAAATATTGTATTGGTTTGTGGGAAGGCCGAAGGATGCTGTAGCTTTCAGTATTATTGTGGCTTCTTAATATCTTTGGTACTATGATGGAATTGTCTTACTGGTTTTGGGATTCAGTTTTCTGGTGTCTAAGTAAATGATTCATTTCTGTCCTCTATATGAAGAGTTTGGTATATTGTGAGATCTAATGTCATGTGATATTTGTAGTCATGGCCTTGAGGGTGATCATGGGCCTTGTAAATATTGCATTGACACTACATTTGGCAAAAAGGATGGAATCACAAAATACCAGACCTCTAGTTTGGGGCAGAAGGGATTTAAAAGAAGAAATGGCTATTCCTGGATGGGAAGATTTGTCTTATGCCTCCCTAGCAAGGGAGTGGTCTAAAAGTACAGGGCTCTGTGAAAACTGGGAACAGAGGCTACAGTAGAACCTAGAAATTTAGAAATATGTTTGCAAAGAATACCAATAAAATCTGGGAGAGATCTGGAGGCAGTGAGTAGAAGAGGCTGTGTTTTACTAAAAGGCTATCATATTGTATGCAAAATCAGAGACAAGTTGTAAGTTACAAGAGTCCTAAATGCCAGCACTCGAGCCCTCCTTTAGAAGAGCAAGCTGATTCTCAGGTGATAGAAGAGAGACCTGGAGAGTCTCTGGAAGCAGAGAGGCCTGTTGTAAATTTGGCTCAGAAAAAGAAGAAAAAAAAAATAACAGGAGGAAAATTCATACAACTTTGGTAGAGTCTGAGCCTAGTTGCCATGACAACATCTCCCAAGAGAGTTCACCTGTTGTACAGAATGATACAATCTTACCAAATGAAACATTGTTTCATGATGAAGCTTTTACAGAGAAAGATGCTCACCCCATACTGAGAAGAAGGCAGGATAGTAGGGGAGGGAAAATAGTGGTCAAGGAGATACTTGAGGATTTCACTCAACAGTAGATTACTGATATTTTGAGCAGATTCACCCAAAGAATGCAAGAATCCTTAGTATCTTGGATGGTAAGAATCAGTAATGAAGGAGCTGCTGGGATAGTTATAGATAGAGTGGACCGCTTGAAATTTATAAATATTTGCCATAATCCTTTTGTCTAGCAAGCTTTTAGAGCAGTGGTTCTCAACCTTCCTCATGCCACAAGCCTTTATTACCAGTATGTGGGCAGATGCATGTGGGCGGACCCACCTGGAGACAGATTGATGAGTAGTGTCTTGGTTCCTAAGATCATTGGAAATATGTGTTTTCTGATGGTCTTAGGCGACCCCCAAAGGGGTCGTGACCCACAGGTTGAGAACCACTGTTTTAGAGGCTTTCGTTTGTCAGGAGGTAACAGTCTGACCTATCTGTTAGCTTTAGTTGCTTCTGGATGCAATAGAATGTATCCCACTGATTCTGTATGGCCTAATGGAGACGGACCCTCATCTTTCTTAGAGACCATGAGAAAGTTGAAAGAAAAACAAATGAAAACTACTGTCATGTTTAGAGATGCAGATACATGTCATCATATCCCCTCATAGAAATATAGAGAAAACAGCTCTTCCTGCTTTTAAGCACCTACTTCTGACTTTATTAATTGGTGAAATAGGGCACCCTGTTTCAGAGGTGCTGGATAAGATTTCACAGCTAAGTGACTTAGGAGAATAGGAAAATGATAAATTTCCTCAAGAGAGAAGACTAAATAGCCTGTGGATTCAAACTCAGAATAGATCGCCAAAAAAAGAACTGCTTATTTCTCTATTGAGGGCAGGGATTGATTTTATAAAAATTGCTTGTAATGAACTAATGAACTATACAAAACATATCAAGAAAATGGGCTTGATGTTAGACAGAATAGAGAAGTGAGAATTGCCCCTACAGATGCTCATGAACCAAACCTCCTGTCACACCTTTGGGGGGACTCATTAATGAAAGTTCTGGGATAGGTGGAAGTGGTCAGTGTGCTGAACTTGTGACAGTGTATCAAAACATTGGAATAGAGTAAGGAGGACAGTGTCATATATTCTCCTGTGAATGAGGTTATAATAGTGAGTCCATAGACTCCAGAAGCATGGCTGACTATATTTGTCTCTTTTTTTTTTACTTTATGTCTGGTAAACTTGTTTGCAAGATTTGTTTCCTGCAGGATTGATACCCTCTACATGCAGATGTCTGATTGCTTAAGCCAGATGTCACCCCCTGTCCATGACTGTAATGTACCACTTTTGGACCTGGCATCAACCAAGTTCCAGATGCCAGCTAAAGAACTGACCTTAAAAATGTGATTTTTCTGGACCTGGCATTGACCAAGTTTCAGATGACAACTAGAGAACTGAACTCTCAAATGGGACCTCTTGGGGCAAGGACACCTCTATATCCAATTTCAACTTGAAGTGGCTTTGGGGAAGAGAGCTTTGCCCCTTACCCCAAGATTGTGAACCTCATTCATTCGAGGTGGAGAGGATGGGGGTGCTTGTGCACAAGCCCCCACTCTAAGCTATTGTGTTATGTGCAAAGTTTTTCTATTATCCCTGTTATATTGTTGCATAGTTCTGTTGACACCAGTTTTTCCATGAGTTATCCCTAAATTCCTCTACTTTATTGTTAATATATTTTTGCTATGTAAGGGACATGAAAGATGTTGGGGCCAAATGTACTGGGAATGGGAATTTGAAGATCTTTCCTGCCCCTTAATAGACCTAGGGGGGAATTTGAAGACCTTCCCTGCTTTGAAGGTAAACTCTGCTCCCTAATAGGCTGAATGTAATCACATGGAGCCTGTGATGGAGGGAATTTGTTGAAGAGTGCAGTAGAGCCCACAGGATGCTTCCCTGCTGTGAAGATAAACTCTGTCCCCTAATAGGCTGAATGTAAGTCTGTAGTGGGAGGAGTTTGTTGAAGGGAAGCAGAGCCCACAGGAAGCTAGGAATCAGAACCAGAGAGGTGGTGGGAGAGAGAGGTGCACAGGCAAGGAGAGAGAAAGGTTTGTGAGTAAATTTTGATCTTGTATTGGTTTGTAAGGAGGCTGAAGGATGCTGTACCTTTCAATATTATTATGGCTTCTTAATATCTTTGGTATTATGATGGAATCATCTTACTGGTTTTGGGATTTGGTTTTCTGGCATCTAAACAAATGATTCAGTTCTGTCTTCTATATGGAGAGTCTGGTATATTGTGAGATCAAATGTCATGTGATATTTGTAGTCATCGTCTTGATAGTTATCATGGGCACTGTAAATATTGCATTGGTGCTACATTGGGGAGGCTGAAGGAATAGGTAAAAGGGAGGTATAGAAGGGTTTAGATTTATGGGAATGGGAGGATAGGGGAGAGATCCTTGGAGGGGGTTATGCAAGTCATAGGAGGGTATGGTAGTGGGTAGAAGTAAAGTAGAGGAGGCAGGAGGGATAGAAAACAATAGATATGCACAAACATAAAAACAAAGGTCAAGAGTAACATATGTTTGGGAAACTGTGTGTTTATTTATGTATATATATATGTATATGCATATTATCTATAGCTATAGAGAAACATATCTAAACTTTATTGTAGCCTGGGGGGGAAGTGAGGGAAAAAAGAACAGAGTGAAAAAGTACACTGCAGAGAACAAAAAAACTTACACGGAAGCAAAGAGAAGATGGACAATTCTCAACACAACATATATTATTTATCATGCACGCTTTCTTAAAAGGAAAATTATTGCATGTTTTGAATCCTCTCTTATGTTCTGCTGTGCACACAGTTTTTTTTTCTTTCTTTGTATTTAAGTTCCAGTATTTAAGTTTATGGTATGTTTTTGTTTCTTTTCTCTTTCTGTATTTATGTTCTGACCCTTGAGTCTAATTTTTTTAAACCCATTAAAAAGAAATTTAAAAAAAGAAAGAACAAAATCATCAGGAAATGTGCTTGACACTAGACATACAAAAAAATAAATATATATTTTTTTGCCCTCAAGGAGTTCATATTCAAAGGAGACAACATGTGTAGACACATAAGTATAGACAGGTAACTGCAGAAGGTGGCGCTAGCAGCAGGGGGGAACTTGAAATGTTTCTTATAATGTAAGAAGTAGTAAGTTGAGTGCTAAAGGAAACCTGAAACTAAAATTGAGTTTATAAGCCAGATGGTGGATTCTTATGTAGGCACAGATGATATTAGAAATAATTTTATTAAACAATATCTATGGTATCTTGAATGATAGAATATATGAATTCCAAGAAAAGAAGTTTTTGAAAGCTACAAATTTTTATTATCAAATTGAAGCTGATATAATCAGTTTCCTTAGAGTACTAATACATTCCTTAGCTTTCAGGTAGGTCTCTTATCTTTGACTCACAGTATTGGGATGCTTGCTGACATGTATACCTTTCCCAAGACATCTTACTACTCTTGATTGAGAGAATTCTCCAATATTATCCTTAACTTTTTTTCTTAAAATCATCTCCATCTCATTCAGAACTTCAGTAACTCTGAAACTATTCTTGTAGGACCACATCATATGTTTGTATTCATCCTCTGTTACTTGACCTTTTTTCATTTTCTGGACATGTCTTTTATAAATTCTGATTTGTATTCCCTAAATTATTCCCTGAGTTGTCTTTATAAAATTTAAGTTGTGAACATCCTTGTGTTCTCATACTAGTCTCCTAAGCTAATAAACCCCTGGCGTCTTTATGGAAATTGCTTCTTTTTTTGTTTTCAGAATTTCATTTATTAGGACTTTTTATTTCATTAATTAGGAGTTCTTATCCCTCCTGGAATGACTCCCCTTAAAGAATATTAATATTTTCTATCAGTTCTATCACAACACTGAGTTGTTTCTCATTGGTAAGAATAAGATTTAAAATAGAATTTCCCTGTTTGTTCTTCAGGCAACTAGATCACACAGTGAATAGAATGCCAGGCTTCAAATGAAGAAGACTCATCTTCCTGAGTTCAAATCTGGCCTCAGACACTTAGCAGCTATGTGATACTGGGCTTAACACTTAACACTATTTTCCTCAGTTTCCTCATCTGTAAAATGAGCTAGAGAAGGAAGTGGTGAACCACTTCAGTTTCTTTGCCACAAACACCTCCAAAATGGCATCGCAAAGAGTCTGACATGACTGAAATGACTGAGTAACAACAATGATAAAAATCATTCCTCTGATCATTAAAGAACATTAAGTCAAAATAATGTTCTGATTTGCACAAAGTGCTTCACGATATATTCAGATAATTAAAGATCCTCATCATTACTATTTTATGCCTTTGTTTCAAGTCTACTATTTTTTCCCTACACAGTTAACTATTTCTTCTTGTTTAGGTGGTCTGAGGTGTATTCCAGTGATATAAGTTCTATTTTTCCTCCATTAATTTTTATGAAAGTATTTGTGCCCCATTCTTAAGCCCTCTAATTTCCAGATTTTTTTTTCACGTGCACTTTTTTTGGGGAGAGCGGAAGCAAGGAAATTGGGGTTAAATGACTTGCCCGTAGAAAAGAAGTGTCAAGTGTCTGAGTCCAGATTTGAATTCAGGGCGGTGCTCTATTCACTGCACCACATAGCTGCCCTGTATACATTTTTATTATACAATGTTACATAGTCTAACTTTTTACTTATCTTAAAAAAAAACATGATCAACCTATATACCCCTCCAGAGTCATGGATCTTATCCCACCAGTTCACAATGATATATGTGATGTCAAGTTTGAACCCTTATGTTAAGAGCTCTTGTTTACATGAATTGTTAGCCATACTATGTGTACTGACATTTGAGGCAATGTTCTTGGGGCTTTTTTTTTACCTGTCTCCTTTTCTGGATTTTGTCTCATATGAATTTCTAAGCATCTATGCTGTTATTTTTTGTATTCATACAACTAGATATTATCTGAAGCAGAATTTGAACTTACTTCTTTAGTTCCAAATATAACATCTTATACATTCACTATGCAACATGATAGCCTTATGCTATCAAGAATTGAACTGTAATCAAGAGAGCAAGCAAGCATTTCTTTGTCACCTTAGTAGTAAGCTCTATTTTAAATATCATCAAAATCACTCAGTACTTTCAAATGTTACAGAATAAATAGGTCAACGGTGAAGCATCATATAGTTGAAACAAAGATCCTCTCATTCAGTCAATAAATAAGTCATTGGGTTGGGAAAAGAATTTTCGGTATGAACAAAATTTACCAATTTGCTGACCATATATAGTAATTGCCACAAACTAGGGCTAGCCATCTTATCTGATAGCATTTGGATGTATAAGCTGTTAAGTCTTTGAACTGTTACCTTCTCCTATTCAAGTATATTATTTTACAAAATGAGTATGTTTTGCAATTGAAGATATTTTGAAAGAGGATGGCAATTTTAAGTGATGTGAAGTCTAGAAAATATCATCAGATTTGACAATTAACTGATCTTTGAGAACTTTCGTAGAAAGCAGATCCAGTCGAGTAATGAGGTCAGCAGCTAGATTGCAAAGGATTGAGGAGTTCAGTTTCTTAATTTGTAAAATAGGGATAATAATAGCACCTGTTGTTAAGTCATTTCAGTTGTATATGACTCTTCATGACACTATTTGGGTTTTCTTGGCAAAGATATTGGAGTAGTTTTCCATTTCCTTCTCTAGCTCATTTTAAGGTGAGGAAACTGAACCAAGCAGGATTAAGTGATTTGCCCAGGATTATACTAGTGAGTGTCTGAGGCTGATTTGAACGCAGGTCTTCCTGACTACAGACTGATGCTCTATCCACTGTGCTATCTTTCTGTACCTACTACACAGACTTGTTGTAAGGAACAATTGGTATAATATCTGCAAAGTGATTTTCAAAACTTAAATACTTGCTATAATTATCATTATCATCATCATCACATCTGCACATCAGTGTATCTGTATCAACTAATTCTGAAGCTACAAAGGGTTGAGGAGTGATTAAGAGGAAGTAGAAGTTGCAAGTACAAATAGCTTTTTCAAAGAATATGAGTGATGAGAGGAGAGTTACAGGAAGGTAGCTTTACAGAGTTACAGCATATATTAAAAGAGGGTGTCTTGTTTGTTTTTTAGAGGAATAAGGAGAAGAGAAGAAAATGATTTAGGGTAAAGCTGAAGTTGCTCATTTAGGGACTAAGGTTGGAAAAGGAGGACAGAGAAGTCAGAGAAGTAGTGATGGACAAAGGAAGTATTGAGATCACCAGAAGAGAAAGGAAGAGGTTTAGGAAAGAATAATGACAGGTAGAATTGATTATAGAGGCATGGGAGCTTAAGGTCATGTAGAGGAATGCCCAAGTTTGCAATTAGGGAAATGAAACATTTATCTTTAGTGATTAGATTTAGTGTATGACTATCCCTAATCTACGGCAGTTTGGTGGCACAGTAGATAGAATGCCAGGCCTAGAGTAGGGAAGACCCATCTTTCAGTGTTCACATTTGGCCTCAGAAACTTACTAGCATTGTGACCCTGGGCAAATCACTGAATGCTGTTTGCCTTAGTTTCCTCTTCTGTAAAGTGACCAAGAGAAGGAAATGGCAAATCACTCCAGTGTCTTTGCCAAAAAACAAAACAAAACAAAGAAAAAAAAAGATCACAGACAGTTGGACACTGAAAAAAAGACTCAACAACAAAATCCTTAATGTAGTTGAAGTAATATGAAGGCGTGAGTCATGGGGTTTAATACTAAACTTCTAATTTTAAATTGCCAGAAAACTTTAAATACTGCGATAATTAATCCTATAATTTCCACTGAAGTGTTCTACCACCTTATAAAATTGCATATCTATAATTGAATTTATTATATCCCTCCCTCAAAAACTAAATACAGCATTTATAGAATTTATAGAATAATAATTTTCCTAGTCATTCAACATAAGAACCATACTTGCTTTTGCCCTTTCCTTTATTTCAAAGTCAATCAGAGGTTTTATCCCAGGAATACTTACCATATCTATCTTATCTGGTTATGGGAAAAAGAGTTGTGTGGCAGGAAGATGTCTGGATCTGGAGGCAAAAATTTGAAACCAAATGTTGCCACTTTTTATTGTATGATTCCAAATAACTTTGTCTTTTGCTCTCTGTTTACAGAGAAAGATCTGTAAAATGAGGTTGTTGGACTAGATGACCCTAAAGTCCCTTCTAATTCTAAAATTATGGTTCTAAAACTGTTATCTATGCTATTTCTCACATTCTACCTAGTTGAGGTACTCATCAATATCTCTGATGTATAGTAATGTTATAACTACTAATGTTCCTGTCTCCAGTTTCGGTCCAAAGTGATCTTTGAAATTCACAGATCTGATATCATAAATGGTCTCCAAAATCCTCCCTGCTTCAATCTACTTTTTTTTCTTTATGAAAGAATCACTGCTTCAAATTTATTAAAAGCCTCAGAGTTCATGTATTCCTATTTGTTCCTGATCAAGAATTCTTATCAGAGGGGCATAAGAAGGAGCCCATTATTTCCAGAGACAGACATTCCATCTTGGGACATATCTAATTGTTAGGAAGTTATCCCTTATATTAAGCCCAATCAAATATATCTCTCTTTAATCTCTACCCACTTTTTGAAATTTTGCCAAACAGAATAAATATAGTCCCACTTCCCTGTAATAGTCTTTCAAATACTTAAAGACATCTCCCATGCCTCTGATAAGCCTTCTCTTTTCCCAGGCTAAATATTCTCAGTATTATTTCACATAATTTCCTTTCATACACCCTACATTCCAACCAAACTGGAATACTGAGAATTCCTTAAAGCCAGTCAACTCTTTCTTGCCTCATTACACCTATGCATATTTTCCCCTATGTATAAAATTGATTACCCTCTTGGCTTTATCTACAGAAGTTTGCTATTTTACATCAAAGTCTAGTTCACGTGAAACCTCTTGAGAATCACTCATCTCATCACAGGAAGATATTTCAAAGAGTTTCAATACAATAATTCCTTCTCATTAAATGATCATCCAGCTTTGTCTAAGACCTTTCATGAAGGTAAACTTACTATATCCTTTGGCACCCCATTCTGCTTTTAAATAGCTCTTAATGTTAGGAAGTTGTTGCTGTTTTGTTTTTCCTTCTGTATAATGTAAATCTGCTCCTTTGTAACTTCTACCTATTGCTCCTAGTTCTGCTTTCAGGGACTGGATAGAACAATTCTAACATTTCCTCCGCATGGCGGCCCTTCAGATAGGTGACTTGATGCTTCTGTTTCAGGCTCCATTAAAACTCCACTGCCTCCTTTCATAGTCTTTATTCATACTGAAAAAGTGAATGCTTTTTATTATGGCCCTCTTTCCTTCTCTATTCAAGACTAACCACCTGCAGTTTTTGAATTGATCTTCATGTGGCATGAAGACTTTATTACTTACTCTCTTTTAGGCAAAAAGAAAACTCTTGCCAATATACAGATAATTTCATTACCTTATCAGTATTTTATCACAGGTCCATTCCAGCCTTGTGCTATTTCCCAGTCGTATCATTTAGCTCCTATTTCTGTCTAAACTGGCATGAGGACAGTAGTGCTTTTGTTTAAGACTTCATTAATGTTCAAATGCCCTTTACCATAGTTTTCTTCTTTGGTTCCAAGATTTTCTCTGACATATATCCATTGTGACTCTTCCCACCATTTGCATGTACCTTGATTTTGGTTTTTAAAGAAAGAAGTAAACCCTTTCCTATCTCAAGTCTAGTTGCATGTTTCTCCATTATGTCTGAGGTGAAATTTGTTTCCTCAAATTAGAATCACTAGTTCACCTTGCTTTTTATGAAAACTTTGTGTATTTTAATGTGTATTTCTGTAATTTTGAATTTAATTTCTGGCTCCTTTTATTATTTGTCTCCTATGAATGTCTTGGTAAGCCTGATATACTCAGGAGTTCTTAATATCTTTTTGCATTTATGTATCAATATGGCAATTTGGAAAAGCCTATGAAATATTTCCCAGAATATTTTGTTTAATGAAATTGAAAAAAAAAATAAATTTCAGCTAGAGGTTAATGAAAATGAAGATGTATTTTTTTCTTCCTAAGTTCATGGATCCCTTAAATACTATCTACAGATACCTTGGAGGTCTGTAGACCTCAGGTGAAAAAACAACAACAACAACAACAAAAACCTTGTTCAGTATTATCTAGCTTGTTAGATACAAAGCAACAAGACAACTTGAGGAGAGTCAGGACATAGCATGTATCAAGCAAGTCATCACTACCACCTTGAACACCCCCTCAGACCTTGATGGACCTAGACCAGGATCTTGCACCCAAGAACTTTGGGAAAAACAATTGTCCTAACTCAGTTTTTCACAGCCACCATCCTAAGAGGCAACACCTCAGGAGAAACAATATGCCATCATTTCCACATAGCCACAGGTGCAATAGCCACATCTGTTGAAGAACAAGAAAATAAAATTCTTACCACTGAAGTCCTTCAACTTTAGAAAATGAGGTCATGTTACCAGTGGAATTGGCATTTCACAAGAAATTATTGTCTGTTTTACTATGGGAAGGACCATGGGAACTTTCTATCTTAATTTGAAGCTGAAATCTTCCTTTGTGTGATATCTCCATTATAATGAATGTGAACTCTTTGATTGCAGGAACTGCCTTACTTTTCTGTTTGCCTCCCACAACTTAGCACAATGTTTTACATATACTAAGTGCTTATTAAATGCTTTATTCATTCATTCATATTCATCAGCAACTTTCTAATCTCCTCTCCTTTTTACTTTAAAATCCTTTTGATTATGTTTATAAAACTCCAGACATACATTCTTACTCCTTCTTATTAATTATATTCCATTCCTCACCATGCTTGCTAATACTTTATGTTAAACTATAATCTAAATAATCAAATCTCCTATGCAAGTACAATATTCTTAACTAGTTGCTCACTTTCCCAATCCTGCCCTTTACTTCCAATTTCCCTGTATTTTATCAACAGCAGTGATGAAAATAGCATTTGTGTTCTTAAGATTTTCAATTTCTTACATCACACTGCATATTCTTTGGAGACATTTTCTCACTTATGCAATTCCTTTTTGTTTCCAGGTACATCAGATATATCTATGTGAAATATGAAACAGTTATGAGGTTTGGCAACATTTGAGGCTGTGAGGTAGTTCTATAGCTAAGGGATGGACTTAAGAAGGCCTGAATTCAAATCCTATTTTAGATAATTAGCAGTTGTTACACAATAAACAAGTAATTTTGTTCCTCCCTACCTCAGTTTGCTCATCTATAAAATGAAGAGCTTGTATTTCATTGTGTCTAAGGCCTCTTCCAACTCTAAGTACATTGTTCTGCATAATAAGTATATTTTCAGAGTTTAGGATAGATTTTTATAGTTTTATTCTCAGATGGACAAATATCTGCCTCATTATCCCTCAGTGGAGATCATCAACCATCATTACTTATTTCTCTTTCCTCTGACCTTTACTGGATAAATTCTCCTCTGACTGTGTCTAAGGACACACTACGTAAATGCTTCGAGGATGAACAGCCATTTTCTCCTTAAATGTCCATGTCACTTCACCTTGAGAAAATGCCTTATATCTGATTAACTTAGCTCCAGATGTTTAAAGGTTCTTCTTTACCCTTTATTCTGTTTCCACCTCCGAAATTCCTGACACACATTAGGATTACTCTTTACTTCTCTGCATCTTTTTCCTTCTTTGTTTATATATTGAAACAATTTTTCTGCTGTTTTTTTTAAAGGAATATTTCAACCTCTCTAATTTTCATTTTTATTTATATTTATATATATATATTATATATTTATATTATATAAATATTTCATATTTATTTGCTGTGATTTACCTTGCAGAAGAAGAGAATTTTGGAGAATTTTCCCTCTAATGTCTAGGGACATCTTAGGAAAAGTAATTTGAGTCTTCAGCATAGCACTTTCATATTCACACTATTGATGTAATTGTGATGTTTTATAGTACTGAGTATCTTCAAGCTTGAAAAAGAACAGTACAAAGTTGTGATTGGAATATTAAAAATTCAACCATAACATCTTAAGCCAGCTGAACATCTAAAGACTGACTAAGCACCAGGTTTTAATCAGTGTCCTCCACTCAGTTCATTAATTTGACTGTATTCTATACAGAAGAACATCTGGAGTGTAAGAAGGCTGTTAGCCTATTCTTGCTAATGCTTTATTTTTGAATAATATGTTATGGGCAGTTAACTATTTATTAAGTATAACATATTTTATTAAAAATCTTACACCTCAATTACCACACCAAAGTCGTTGGTCTATTGTAAAGCAAAAAAAAAAAAAAAAAAAAAAAAGCTCCACTTCCTCCCTGGAACCCATAGCTAGATGATTCTGTAGAGCTATTGGAAAGACAAGACTTCCTTTGTCCTGCTTTCAGAAAATAGGCACAAACTAAAATGGGCATTTATAATGATATTCTGGCAAGAGCAAAACAGATCTCATTAGCAACTTATGGAAGCTGTAGTATCACCCCAACATACCTTCAAAATTTGTGTTTTAGGAAATTCGAACAGGAAAAAAAAAAAAAAAACCCCGGCCAAGCTATTCACTGAGCTGTCAATCTGCCTTCCACAAAAGCAAGGAAGTATGTTCTTTCTGTCCATCAGACTTTGCTAGATAAGTGGTAGTTGGGATTCCTTTGAAGTATAGATTGGACTAGATTGCTACTGAGGTCCCTTTCAACTCTCAAATTCTTCAGCACTGTGACTCTGTAATTACCCAGTGCCTAGTACATAGGACACACGTAAGTATATATTGTCTGAGTAGTATTCAACTAGATGGTATATTAGTTCCCTTCTAGCTCTAATATTTTGTGGTTCTACACCCTATCAAAATATGTTTGTCCTATGTACCATTCTCTCAAAAGCCCACTTTTCCAGTGTTAGCTAATTTGCTACCTTTTTTAAAGTAATACATGTATGTATTAAGCCATAAAAAATGACACTAATTAAAAAAAATTGACTGTTGTGATAAGCCATTAAGGTATATATTTTTAATTAGGATTTGGTTCCTTCTATCATAATACATAGGAAAATGCCTATTGTGCTTATGAATAAAGTCAGTCTTCTGTTTTACTTAACAACCTAATTCTCACAAGGATTTTGGAAAACGATAAAACTCTCTGATTATTCTGATCTATACTTAATTTGGAATACATGGTTGTTCAGTCGTATCTGACACTTCATCATCTTAATTGGGGTTTTCTTGGCAAAAATACTAAATTGGTTTGCTATTTCCTTCTCTAGCTCATTTTACAGATGAGGAAACTGAGGCAAATACAGTTAAGTGACTTGCCCAGGGTCACATAGTAAATATCTAAGATCAGATTTGAATTCATGAAGATGAGTCTTCCTGACTCCAGGTTCAGCACTCTATCCACTGTATCACCTAGCTGTCCCTGGAATACTTTACCCATACCAAATGTGGGGATTCCATCTTCAGCCATTTAAAATCTTATACATTTAGTGGAAATTCCTATAATTATTGGGTGGTGTTTCACAGTGTTCTTTTCATAAAACAAAGGTTATTGATTCTGTTAGAAAAAATTCCTCTTTGATAATAATACATTTATTGAATTGATCATTAATTTATAAAATTAAGAAACAGGAGTAGGCACATCTTGTTCTTTGAGTAATTCTATAGATAGACCACAATAGAAATCAGGAAACAGAGTAGCAAGTACATAATAACCATAAGTATAAGGGTAAACTGCAAAGGAAATACAAAAAAACATAACAAAACAATGAAAAATGGAGATAAAGAAGCAAAGCCCTGAGGATGGGGGTGAAGGGATGGTGAAAGGATGTAGGCAACATGAGTAATAGGGCTGAAGAGGGGATAAGTCACTTATGTAACCACAGTTTGTAGATGGGAGCACTTGAGCAAACATTATGGACCCTTAAAAGACGGAAAAGGGCATGGGAGAACAAAGTTGTAGTTTTCATTTGTATAGTTGTTTCTTTGTTCGTGTGGGGGGATGGAAAAGACCAACTCTGTGCCACTTTGGGGTTAGTTCAGTAACATACTCAAATCATCTCAAAGTTAGCAGCACTTTTTTTATATTCTGCTCATCTGGAGCTGTGGAGGTCTGTATGTTTTGCCTAGAATTTACATATCATAGGAGCAGAAGTTTGACAAGCAAAGCCTACATGGATTCTCTTGATATGGGACATTACTAGGATGTGAATTTTGTTTAATAGGTGACACAATTTTGGTTTTATGCTCCTTTGATTTTTAGGACTGTTTGTATGTAACTTCCAGGTTTCTTTTTGTAATCTCATTTCTTGCTAATACCCCTTTTACTGGCTACCCATAAAATTTGCTATAATGTTAGGAGAGAGTCAGAAGGACAAGCACAAGATACAACTTTAACATACCACTTACTTTTGCACAGTTATTACTTAAAGGTAGAAAAAAATTAATTATTAATTGAATGAGCCTTCATTTATTTCCATGATAGGAACCAAGTATAGTTTTGATAACTACCATGCATAATGGAATTCTCTACATGATTTTGTTTTCATAATAGAATATTTAAAGTGGTAATGTTACACTGTGCACCTACATTGATCATGCAATACAGTATAATAAGACATAAAAATAGCAAATTATGTTTACATTTTTTACAAAAGTTAGTAAAGTTTCTTTGTTTTTGTAACATCATAAATTGTAATTCCTGAAAAAAAGATTGATACATATCAGAAAGTTGGAATAAAACTATGAAATGTCAATATGAAATCCCATTTGTCTAAACCTCATTTCAATTTTTTTTTCAAAGCAGAATATATGGATATGTGTGTGTTTATATACATATTCTATGTATATACATACATATATATTATTTGTCAAATGAAAAAATACTTGGACATACTACTGATAAATCTACAAGACTTTGAAAAATATTGCAGCTCTAATATAAGCTACACAGTCTATTGTATGAGTGAAACATTTATTAAAAAGTAGTAGTAATGAGAATAGATTAACTATACTCTGAAATGTGTCTAACTGAATTGAAAATTGAACCACATTTTTTCTGAAATGTCAGATTCTCAGTCTGCGTACTAAGCATACTGGGAACGTGCACTGTTGTAATAAAGTTTGTCTCCATAATTCCCTGGTGCAAAAAAAAAGAGCACAAAAGCAGTACAAATATATATCCTGGCAAATAATATATGTGTTTATGCAAGTTATTTAAATATAAATGACAACAATTTTTAAATCTGTACATTAATAAATATAGTTTCATCACCTTAGCTCTGACTATTGAATCTCTCTATGACTACTGAAGGGACGCGTTTAGTAGACATAGAATATAGCAGCTCCAATGTTGCACTTTACTTGCACAGGTTGCCTGAGGGTTGAGCTTTCCCACCTTACTTTCTTTTTTTAAAAGAGATTTTAGGTAGAAGCAGCAAGTTTCCATAGCTCCTCCATAGCCACCTCAAACACCCATAAAATATGATCTAAAAAAAATTTAGGGCTCCAAAGCTCACAAAAATATACCTCCCAGTGAAGGCAGCTTTTCAGGAAGGGCTAATTGCATCATGCTGGGAGCCAAAACCAGCCTAGCCTGAAACCACGGTTTAGCCCTGCGACAGCCAGGATGAGCTGCAGCTGGAGCATTCAGGAGAGTGGATCAGCAGCAGCTGTGGCAGTTTCCAGAATTATCAAGCCATAAGAAACAAGGACAAAGTGAAATGTCAGTCGAACTCTGCTAAATTTGGGGGAGAAAAGCTGTCTGACCAAACTGCCTCCAGGGAAAGGAAGCAGCAGAAGTGGCAGCCCTGCAACTTCTTCCATGTGGCTGCTTTGGAGCTCCCAGCCTGCAGATTCCAGGGGGGCCAAGCGATACTTCAGAGGCTAAGTGCTCTGGTGTTGAGCAGCCTGGATCCTGATTGTGGTCTTGGGTGGTGGTCCTGGGGTGTGTTTTCAGTGAGCCAAAGCTGGTGGGGGCTACAGTGGCCTCCTAATAGCTCCAGCAGCTACAAAAAACCCAGCAATTTGGGACAGAGCTTTCCCCTCTGGAAGCAGAGTTCCACAGAGCTAAAAAGTCAAGTAATTGACTGGCAACAACATGAGCAGGCAAAGGAAGCAAAGTAAGAAGAGCAATCGAACTTTAGACTCCTTCTTTGGGGACAAAAAGGATCAAAGCATGGAACGGAAGGAAGACAACACAGTCAGAATTCCCACACCAAAAGCTTCCAAGAAACATGAAGACTGTCTGAAAGCCATAGATCAGCTTAAGAAGGATTTTGAAAACCAAATAAGATAAATAGAGGAAAAATTGGAAAGAGAAATGAGAATGATGCAAGAAAATCATGAAAAGAGAGTCAACAACCTGACTGAAGAAAATAATACCTTAAAAAATAGATTAAT